>JABSTL010000123.1:0-31099 GCA_013759095.1 Fusarium sp. NRRL 29148
ATATTATCGTTCAATCGGGTCAGGATTTCTCAGTGTGATATTGCATGTTCAGCGTCCTGTATCACAAAAAGATAGGTAGTGGCCCATTTACATTGCAAGCTTTATCACTTCGGCAGATTGCGATACGCTTGGCCAGTACGGAAATGCGGTAAAGGTTTTTTGAGACCTGAACTGCAAAATTTCAACATGAACATATTCACTCCCAACGTTAATGACTTGCTTTTGTCGTTTCTTCATTCTCCAACACCCTTCGTGCTAAGTTGACAGCCCTGTCATGACGGTGGACACGGACAATTCTGGCATCAACCAACTACCGAATCGGCACATTGCTACCAAGATTCAGGTCAAGAAACGAAACAAAGGTAAGCATGTCCCTGACAGTGGATCTCTCATCCGAGTTATCATCCATGTGAATATAAGCGAGCAATGGAAGAGTAATAAGAGGCCGTCATAAAAAGACAGTGATTAACAAGATTAAGAGTCTGAGACTCCTAGGGAATGATTAGCATAAGTCACTTAAACCGAGTGAAGCGATGATTTGTCCTAAGACAGCTTCGTATTAAACAGACAAAGCTAAAAACTATGAGCACAGTACCAGACTATCCCCTCTTCATCTAGATGTTTTGAAACGATCAACAGGACTCTTTTATACATGGGTTGACCAGCCACCTCTTCAAGGCTTCCATCTTTCCTTCAGCTTCCCCCCTTCAGTAAAAGCAAAACACTACAGCGTCTCCAAGAAAAAAGGTTGCTCGCTTAAGCGGAGCAGGGAGAGCTGCTGGAACCAGCCTGTCCCTGGAACTGCTGGTTACCACCCTGGAAGCCACCGTTCTGCTGACCGTTGCCGGCCGCGGGGGTGGGGGTAGAAGCGGGAGCCTCAGAGTTGCCAGCGGCAGGGGCCTCGGTGTTACCACCGGTAGAGCCACCGGTAGAGGCACCAGCGGAAGTGGCACCGCTCCAGACCTTGGGGCCGGGCATGGGGAAAGCCTTAGCACCGTTGTAAATGGAGAAGTTGGCGTACTCATCGGTGTCCTTGTAGGCACCGGGGAACTTGACCATCTCGGCGTCGACAGTGCCGTCGGAGCCACCGGTAACCTTGACCTGAGCGCAAGAGACGTAGTGCTCGGGCTGGTTGACGTGGCATCGGTGGACACCGATGTGCTCAACTCGGAGGAGGTACTCGCCGTTGGGGGTACCCTCGGGGATCTTGACGTCGAAAGAAGTGGCGTCGTAGTTGCACCAGGCGTCCTTGGTGAAGTCACCACCGGTGTTGCAGACACCCTCCTCCATGATCTTGAACCAGTCACCGTCACCCTTGTAGGACTTGACATCTCCACCAGCGGCGGACATGTAGGCCAGAGTAGGTCCGGGGTGACCCATCTTGGCACCGACACCGAGCTTGAAGGTCATGACATCGCCGCCCTTGACCTCGAGGACCTCAGTGTTACCACCGGTTCCGGTGGCACCCTGGTTGCAGATGATGTCCTCACCATCAGCGAAAGAGTTGTCGCGGATGTCGGCGGAAGGGTTGGAGGAGAACTTGATGGGGTTGTACTTGGTGGGACGGGTGAAGTCACGGATGTACTGGAAGGACTTGGACTCGGCACCGTTGAGAACGCTGACGTCGAAGAAGTAGTGGGCAGAGGCGACCTGCGAGAGGGCAGCGAGGGCGAGAGCGGAGAACTTCATTTTGAATAAGAGTTGGTTGGTTTGAGGGATAGTAGATTGATTGGTAGTGCTGGAGACTGGCTCGGTTGAATTGGAACGAAAGGAACGAGAGACTAGCTCTTCGAAAGAAAGACTGAAGTGAATGAAAGAAGATGAAGATCTGTTGATGGTGATGAGAAGGGAAAAAGTCGAGAAGGACGGAGGGCATGAGATGTCTTTATAGATTCTGGATCTCGACTCTCCCTGCCATCAATCTTTGGCGCCGCACAGGGGATATCCATTCTGCAAAGCGCCGCACCTGCACCGCACTCGGCCTTACACCAGACAGAGCCAGTTTTTCGTCCGGTGGAAGAATATCCTTGGTCGTTGGAGCGCCTGAAGCCCCCAGCTCATTCAATTCAAAACGCCAAGATGGGAAAAAACATTTCTTCTCCATAGGGAAAAGAACCCGGTCAAGTTGGCGGTCTTCGCTTCGCTATCTCGATTAGACCTGTTGTTACAGAGTGCGGCGGGCGGGCAGCTGCCAGCCGCATCTTCTAGGGGTTGTTTCAGTGGATAGAATGTTATTGCACCAATCAACGAGGCTGTTTAATTTAACTATGGTTGTTGACAGCTCGTTTAGGTTCGTTCGCCCAACAGCGACAAAACAACCTAAAAAATATGCTTCAAAGGCGGATAGATTGACTCTGAGCTATGGCTGATCAACCAAAACTTGATTAGTCGAGCTATGTTTTCTTTCTCCTGCTTCAATCATACATAGCTCTGCAGCTTCCATAGAGCTGCGGCAGACCCAGCCTGAGTCGGTCCTCGCGGCGATTCTCACGGCGCTGATTGAAGTAAGGCGAGACCATGAAACGTTCATTTCAATCAGGGGGCTTCATGACCTCTTGGCGGTAGGGGTCTGGAAACGATGTCTTGTTGGGCTACGGATAGTGGGGGGAAATGCCCCTGGTAGGTGATCATGGCTTCACCAAATTAAGTTGACCGCTGAGCAGTCTATTATTGTTATTGTTAACCTTAAACGAACCTAGACGAGGTCATCGAATTTGCAGATTTCATGATTTGTGGTGGTATGAGGCGACCTTCAACCAGTTTTCACCTTTCAAACGAATCTTGTCGAGCGGTCCAGCAAAGCGCTGCTATGACGACGCACTGCATTTTATCGAACGACATGAACTGATCTCCAGAACAAACGCGAGCGCCGAGGTGCCTGAGACCGTTTTGTTTTGTTCGGCGAACATGTTTTTCGTGGAATGTGAAACTGGCCTTGAAGATGGTGGCTTGAGCGGCTCCTTACCGCGGGATGAACCATAGTTAGTGTCTATGGGACGTTTGATGTCAAACTTTAGTATGGTTCGATACCTAAATCATAACTCTTGCGGTGGCATACGGTAGGCTAGCAGGTCCCGGTCCACTGGGAGCTCGATCAGATCCAAGCGCAACTGGGACTAGCACGACCTTTGCATTACGAAACTTGGTCTTTTACTAGGCCATTTAGACGATATTACTCCGTGGCCCCAGATTCCTCCCACAGGCATTGTGCTGTATTGATTCATAATGTTGAATCATCACAATTTTTCGTACGGCTTCCACTGCGACCCTGCTGTACTCGAGACAGCTACGGTTTCAACACGACGCAACCTCCAATGGTAGGTGGTGTGAACAAACAGCCCGTGAAACAGGCATGAACTTGCATCGAATGACGTTGGAAGCATTAAGCGCATAGCAAATATTACGTACGCAAGTCACTGGAAGAACTTGCGTATCCTTGATTGCAGAAATTGAGGTTGTATTGCTCAGAGTTCACTGTCAACTTTAGGGGCTCGCGATCTTGGCAGGGGCCACAAATAAGCTTATCGCTGGAGACTGAATGAACAGCACTTCTGCATGCGTTAGTGGAAAATAGTCCCTAACGGTAAAGCTAATTACCGTACGAGATCAGTTCATTAAACTGACACTTGAGAAAGCTCTAATGTCATCTCAATACCATGTTCTATCGACGCCAAACTTCCTTGGCATTCAAGCGTTGTCCGATTACTAAAGATGAGCTGAGCAAATCTCAAACTCGAGCGTTGGGGCGCTAAGCCTTTACGGGTCGGAGTTTGCGGCCACTGACAGCGGCCGGGAGCTGAGAATCGCCAGGCTTGATCCTGTATCGCCTTTCGACGGGGCAAAACATGAGCTAGAAAATGCCAGTACTCTATCCCCGACTGCTGATGCCCCTGAGGGCCGATAATCTTGCTCCCTATCTGGCTTACGAACCTGGAAGTTCAAGATTGACGGTGAAGACTGGTCAGGGCAGGCCTGCTAGGGGATGCCATCCGGTTATGGGTCCCCGGGCTTTGGAGGATCTAGGGATCCCGACACTTCGGGGGATCCATATAAACTTTCCGCCAGTCGCTAGCCCAGAACATTTTCGAGATCCCCGCTGCTGTATATGTGTTCTATTATTACCCGACGCCCTTTCCGCACCATAGAAAGATTCCATGGTGGTCTCAGCTTCCGTTTCGTGGGGCTCGTTCCGTACCCATGAGTTGTTGAGCTGAACGATGAACTTCTACCATCAGCTGGAGTCGCAAATGCCGTCTCAAAGTCCGACGGACCTTCAACATCTACCGGGGAAGTGATAACTTGGGAAGGAGGTAAACCAAAGGGGCAAATTGATGCTGTCTCAAGGTCTGTCATGAAGTTGTAACAAGCTTGCCCAATACCTCGTTGGTGGAAGATCATATAATGGGAAATCTTACTGTTACAATGGCGGGTATCGAATATCTGTGCCGCTATTGCCAATGCAACACGATGACGAGCGGGGTGATCATCCCCTTTTCTCCGAAACCCTCCCAACAACCGCAAGGAACGAAAAGATAGAATGGTCAGGAGAGCATTCATGCTACATGGATTGGTCAGGCACTGTGTTTGTGGTTGGATCCCATGGATAGGAGAAAGAGAACTTGCCCGACATCTTGACTTCTACAGCGGCTCTGCTTCTCAACTCCAAATGTAATGTTCTAATATCCTTCTAGACTGGTATTGCACCCTACCAGACTACACAATAGCGCAAGATCTATTATATGTCGTCTGGGAACGGCACAACTCCCTGCTCAGATCTTGTCATGCCACTTCTGCTGTGGTTTCATCGCCTCCCATTGGACCTCAAGATTGTGACTCTACGATATGGCACTATGATCAGGTCTTTATTCATACAGAAGACACTGAGTTGTCGTCAAGTCCTCTTAGCAAGATTTCATTGCCATCGATGCATAAAATATAAACAAGGGCATTCTGAATGACATAAGCGTTTTTGCAACATTACCAAATGTGCATTCAAAGTCAAGTAGCCACTACTGAGCTCCAGGTTCCGTGCTACTGGATCTCTCATCCAGTGAATCTCTTGTATTTTGAGCACGTGTAAATACGAGGATAAGAATGTAGAGTTAAGCACGTCACACAACCGGGAATCATGTGCAGCTATGTCCTCAGAATATTGTTATAGTTTCCATGCCAAACTCGAGCTCACTTCTATCAGCTATTTGAAGGCCGTCGGCGTTCTCGCCGCATTTTTAGGATGAACGGACGGTTGCGTGAGTGGCGTGATCTCAACCAATCTCATGGCTGCGGAATAGAAGCGGCAACTCTCCGCTCTCTGTTTGACCCCGCAAGCCATTCTGGTCGTTATCGATAACATTTCACAATCCTGTACAATACTCTGTAGTGAAGAAGTCAATCAAGAAAGACTAGCAAGAGCTAAAGAATAGAAGGAATGGTATGATAATCAACTCTGTGTGCTATTCGCCGGTCATATTACACTTTAGTTCTGTCACTTCAGGGCAAGGATTTATTTTCCTTGCATTGATACTACTTGTGGCGATAATGGTCCATTAAGCGTTAACCCTCGAGTTGGCAGTTGTTCCGCTGCCATGAGGTTGCATGAAAACGATCCTAAACCAGCAAGCGCAGTCCAAATGAAGCAAAGTCATTTCTTATAACTCTCCCTTTTTTTGACAACAGTCATGAGATCAACACTTTATCATGCAATTGAGAGGACTTAACTCTGCACTTCAAAAGTCGAGAATGTCGATCAACTTACCCTGCATCTCAAAGGGCTGTTTTGACTTTTGGTGCACTCGCCCCGCCACGCTCCGCTCTCCCCACCGAGTAACCGGAATTACCAATTTCCGTATTCTTTCGGCGACGCGTACCACTCACTGCTTGATGAAGCACGAAGGCCTCAGAACCTGACGGCTTGACTAAATTATCCCTTGGGCTCTGACTTGAATTAAATTGCTGTGCTTGGGTCTCACGGCTTCTTGTGGCACTTCAAACAGGGTGCAAGGCTTTGTGATATGGAATCTTTCTTACATCATAATTTGGTGTTTGGCGCGTCTGAGCGAAAAGCCTGATAAGATAAGGCGCGCTCAGTCCCTCACTTCTGGGCCTACCATTCACTGCAGGGCATGCATTTGATGATGCTCCCTTGAACGTTAGCATGCTTCCGATCAGCATGAGTGATTTTAAGTCCCCAGTCAGTGATTTGCTGCACGTAGCTGCGACGCATTGCTACCCAGCAGCCGGGTATCTGTGATCAACAAGAAGCAAAGCTCAGCTACGCTAGTCACTGAGCCGTGTCGATCATTCACGCTGTCGGTAAGGCCTCAAAGCCAAGCGCCAGGTAATCTCCCTTGACAAGCCAAAGCAACTGCAAGGGGCACCCATCACCCGAAATAATGAAGCCAAACACAAAATCTATCAAGAAAGTTTGACCTTCGATTGTGATGGCTGCGTCCGTGCTGCAAGATGTTTGCCCATCCCGGTTTAGTCGCGAGAGTTTCGATAGATCGTCAGCCACCGAAATTGTGGCCGTATCTCGTTGAGCCAATGAATCACTGCTTGTTGATGGGTATGATTGATTGACACCTGTGCGTTTGCTCCCAGCTGAGCTGTCTAGTGCGATGATGCTGTTACACTATCAGTCATTATGTCGTAACCTTGAGTTATCCACTGACCTGTGGAGATTGTTACTTAAACCCCATGATGCTGCCATCTGACATCCCCAGCTGCTGCTGCATACACCAAGTATCTCAACGTAACATCTCGCAATGGGTTCACTGAAGCTATCACGAGGCACTAGCGAGACCAGTCGCTCAAGCGATGCCGGTGAGCGTCGCCTGCCTACTACGCCGCCAATGAAGATCCTCTTTCTCTGCACGGCGCATAACTCGCTCTCTCAGCAGCTGTATCTTATCCTCAGTCAGAAACACGACGTCACGATTGAGTATGCGCTATCCGACAAAGCCATGATCGAGGCAGCGGCCCTGTTTCAACCAAACGTCATCGTCTGCCCGTTCCTGACTACGCGAGTCCCAAGCGAGATCTTCAGCAAGTATCTCACCCTCATCATCCATCCTGGGCCGCCAGGTGACGCAGGACCAAGCGCCCTCGACTGGGTGCTCATGGGTGACGATGGCAACGCTGTAGACTCCGATCAACTACTCAAATCCCAGTCCTGGAGCCAGAACGGCCGGTCGCATTGGGGTGTTACAGTCTTACAAGCCGTTGATGAGATGGACGCTGGTCCAGTCTGGGCATTTGAGCAGTTCAAGATCGACATTGATGCGCCCGGCGTCACCAAG
The DNA here is from genome assembly GCA_013759095.1 of Fusarium sp. NRRL 29148. NCBI lineage: Eukaryota > Fungi > Ascomycota > Sordariomycetes > Hypocreales > Nectriaceae > Fusarium > Fusarium sp. NRRL 29148. The sequence continues at coordinate 7,299 of JABSTL010000123.1, forward strand.
TCAACACTCTACCGCAAAGAAGTCACCCAGGCCGCCATTACTGCCACCGCGACTGCACTGCACCGCATCGTCTCGGCAGCTAACGGCTTCTCCGATTCAGGCATCGCAGCAGCTCTATCGCGACTGTCACTACTGGAGAAACAGGACATTCATGGCATTTCAGTCGACCTTGTGCCCAATCGCAGTTACACAAGCCTATCAGTGACACTGCGCAAGCCCTTCCTCGGCGGGCCAACACATCGCCGACCACTTCTCAAGGCAGCAGACCGCAACTTCGACATCCAATACGAACCCGCTCGGACGATATCGCGAAAGATCAGGTCTGCTGATTCGCAACCTGGCTGCCTCACAAAGCTGTTTGGAGGAGTCGGTCTCTACGTCTACGGAGGTACGATTGAGGCTGGGGGAGATGCGAAATGCAAGCGCCGACCTGGACAGATCATCGGTTGTCGAGATGATGCTGTCTGCGTCGCCACACGTGATGGACAAGGCATCTGGATCACTCATATCCGCCAAGTGAAGCGCAAAGTTGATCGAATGCTCTGGCCCAAGGTCCCCGCTGTCTCAGGCCTTCTCGATCTCGGCCTCATCGACCAAAGCACCCTGAACACTTCAGTATTACTACGTCCTCTCTTCGGTTGGTCCAAGGCAACATACTCGACCCATCAAGAGATTTGGGTAGAGTTTGCTGCGAGTACAGGCAAGCGCCAAGTCGCCTTCGTCTACTTTGAGTTCTACAACGGTGCCATGAGCACCTCTCAATGTTCGCGGCTCATTGAAGCCCTCGAGTTCGTTGCTTTACAAGAGGCCCTTGATGCTGTCGTGCTCATGGGAGGTGACTCATATTTCAGCAACGGCATTGCCCTCAACGCCATTGAAGCCAGTGATGATCCTGCATCAGAGTCTTGGAAGAACATCAATCGCATCGATGATGTGGTGCACATGCTACTGGACGTTTTCCCTCGGAAGAACATCACCACCATTGCGGCGCTGAGAGGGAACTGCGCTGCTGGTGGCGTGGCCTTGGCAGCAGCTTGCGACGTAGTCATCGCAGGCTCCGAAGTCGTCCTCAATCCCGCCTATCGGACCCTCGGACTCTACGGTTCAGAGTATCACTCTCTATCCTACGTCGGTCGCTGTGGACCAGAGCGCGCAAGGTATATATTGCGCGCTATGCTACCCATATCTGCTTCTCATGCAAGAGACATGGGCCTTGTTGACAAGGTCCTGCCAGCTTCAGGACATTTCCTTGACATGAGAATTCGACACCACGTCAAGGAGATGAGCTTCACGACTTATAAACCCGGCAAGTGGAAATCCAAGGTCGATGTGAGTCACGCTGGGCTCACAGCAGCAAAGACTCTTGAACTCGGCGAGATGGCCAAAGACTTCTGGAGCGCAAGGTCCGAGAGGTACAACACACGACGCCGAGACTTTGTGCGGAAAGTCAAGCCAACACAGACGCCGCTACGCTTCGCGACTCACAGACGACGAGATGGGGACCTTGATGAGGAAGAGTCTGACTCTTTCGATGATGTTGCGGTGTTCGAGGAGCTGGTTATCGAGAGAATTTTGAAGGAGAGGTTATCCAAGATGGATTCGAGGTTGTTGTCCCTCCATGAAGAACTCAGGTCTCACGATCGACCATCTAGCACAGGAGGTGAGACAAGAAGGCCACAGGAAGGCAAGGGTTTGATGTTTCCTTGTTATTATGAAGTAGATACCCACGTTTGCACTTGATTCTAGTTTTAATTCAAGTTGTTCGCCATCTCACAATGAGCTACCAAGCCCTTATCATTACCAACCATTCACAACATAAAGCCTTTGACAGTGCAATCGTTCTCGAAAACCGAATGTGAAACCAACAATAATGCTTGAACCGATACTCCAGACTTCCCCAGGTGCTGGCTGTAGCAACGAAAGCTGTGCTACGACAAGTACTCTTGCCTTTTCATGGCTGCTTCGTGCGCTGCGCATAGCACTTCGTCAGGAGCAGACAGAAATTTGTCCAAATCCACGTTACATCGGATCGTCTCGAGTGCTAACTTCCTCCTTGTAGCTCGCTTGATGACCTCTTCTTCGTTGGCAATATCCCTCTCTAGAGATGCGATCTTATCTAGTTCATCTTGACGTTGCTTCCGATTTTCCTCTTCTATTGCTTCCAAAGTGTTTTGGGCATCCTTGAGCTCCTTCTTCTTCTTTTCATATTCCAGGATGAAGCCGTCGTACATTTTTTGCAGGCTGTCTGAACACTTTCCACCTTGGTTCTCGATCACCGCGTCAAGGCTCTTCTTTTCCTCCCTCACTTGCCTCACACTCTCTTGTTTTTCGTCTCGTTCTCTCGTAGCTTTTGAGACGCAGTGGCTGGCTTGTATCTCGATTGAAGCTAATTTTCTTCGGGTATTGTGTATCTCCTGGTTGTATACGTTGCGCCGGAACTCAGCAGCATCAACCCTTTCGCCTGCTGTCCGAAGGTTGCGATTAATAGCATAGAACATCGTCGCTTCCTATTAAGTGAGATAAAATTAGCGTCGGCACCAATCTCGATAGCTGGGGCGCGGTACTGACAGCTTGACTGAGACAAGCTTCTTCGTCTGCGTCCACTAGGCTGGATGCTTCCTTGGAGTCGTCGGTACTGGTCGATACGAATTGCTCGACCTGACGTGAGCGTTTGCTAGGGACTGGACAGGGTGCTGAGGTGGTGTTAGTCATGGATTAGGGTCAAGAACAAAATATATGGAAACATACGAGGAGGCATGTCCCGCTTCTGAGTCCAAGTCCGATCGGATGGACCGATTGCACTGCTCACATTGCTGATATCGCTGAGAACACTAATTTCTCTGCTGAAGTCAATCCTTGGGAATGGATCGTCGTCGTCGTCATCGTCGTCATCTTCCTCGTCATCTTCATCGTCAATATTGTCCTGAGGTTGCTGCTTTTGAGCGATAGTGAGCCGGCGCCATGTTTTCGGTCTCGCGTTCCTAAAGGTACTTTCATGGCCCAACCGTTTGTGCTTGTTCTGTGTCGATGTGCTTTGGGAGTTGACCATGTTGTCTTCAATCCACTTTCTAGCTTTCGCACAATCCGAGTTCATGGTGGGTTTGACTGGCTTGCCATTCTTGCCCACTTTCTGGCGCTCCCTGGCCTTTCCTACCAGGAACTCACGCAATTGGTCCATGGTAACCGCTGATTCTGGGGCGTGGACAGCTTCAACGGCAAGGGCGAGGTTCAGCGCGGCGTTGGTGCCCCAAGAGGCGACCTTGGGAACGTAATCGCGTGGCAGCCAGTCCCAGGGATATTTCCCAGATGCCTTGAAGATCCGACTGACGCATTTTTGCACGTCTGGGTGGGCGTCACCGACCCCAATGTCATCGTAAGAGGCTGGTGCCTCGTCGTGGTTCGCATTCATGGCATGCATAGTGCGCAATTCGGGCTGTAGGTCGAGAAGAGTCGGCGGCAACGGTCAGAAATGTCTTCAAGATATAGGCACGCCCTTTTGAAGCGAAGAGAGCATCCAGGGGCGTAATGAAGGAAGGCAAAAATGAATCCGGCTCTGGGCCTGTTCTGTTGGCTCATGGCAAGAGCAAACAATTTTTGGTGCATTGCGTTGCTGGGAGCCATGGATCTGTCGGGAAATTGAGGCCGGGCTCTGATTCATCTCCGCTCAGTGTAACATGACTCGACTACAGAAGGAAAAGAGACAATAAGATAAGCAAACCCTTGCAGAGCTTCAGGCAAACGAGGCTGCGTTTGCAGGCCAAAAGCAAAGAAACTGTTGGTAGTGTTTGGCTGCGGGCTGTTGGTCGATGTGAGGTCGCTAGATAAACCCCAACGCCTTAGTGGCCTGAGTGGGTACAAACGTCCTGTGCGCCGTGTGGCAGGGGTTTTAGCGGATAATCACCCGCAAAGGTTATGATGGAAGTTTACCAGGCAGCCAGGCAACTTTAGCCAGGGCAAACATGCCGCAATCAAGAAGCTAATTATCAGAGTACATCGCACAGGCATTCAATAAGGTACCTAGTGGTTAAAGTGTTACTGATTGGTGCACATGCCTCTCTATCTGTTGTGCTTCCTCAAACGTGAATGTCGATTTCCACGGGCTGTTTCCTTTGGTGGCGGGGTTCAAACGCCAGCCTATGCTAGTGGAGATCAATGGAATTTGGAGGTTGACCCACGACCCATTCCACTAATGTCGTGAGCTTCGCATAATCGCACGATCCTAGCCCACCTCCTCTTTTTTTCTAAGAACCAGGAATCAGACCCCGGTTATAGAAGAAAATTGGCTACCGTTAAGCGCCACCTTCAGCCGCTGTCAAAACCCTAGCGGCAGAGCGGCTAACAATGCTGTAAATTTAGTGGGCCATAGGGCTCTGTTCAGTGTTAGCATCCCACCAAACGATGCCCACCAAGCCACCTCATGGATCATTGCCAAGAAAGGTTACTTCGTCTCCTGCTCAGTTCAATTCAAGAACTGCATCCAGACTGGCATACATGATGCGCCATCGTTGAACAGGTCTAATTCTAAAAGATTTAACTCGGATTTAGGGCAATTAATTCGTAAGAGAGCGAGGGACAAGGCGCCCAGCGCGAAATCGCAGCTCAACAATGGCGTCGTAGTCATTATTGGCATCCATACGATGAACATGGTTGAACGAGGGCGAAGACGACAAGCTGAGGGCTTGCGAGTGCGGCCGTTTTTGTCATCACAATTTGCTAAACAAGGGAGATTCAAAGAAGGGCTCACAGCGCAGATACTATGCGAGTCTTATCGTATCACGGCAACGCATGTGACATGTTCCAATGGACTTATTTGAACTTTTAATTTGTCTTTCGCATCACTTGTACTATTCAAAATTATGTCCTCTCCAGTACTGACAACCAGAGGCCGGAATTCTATGGCTTTCTCCCCCAGATGAAGTAGACAGGAAGATACAGATGAATGGAGGGATTCCGAAGCTCCCCTTTCGCTTTCGCCATAAGAACCTGAGTTTCCTCTTTGCCCCATCCAAGAACCTTTTCCAGAAGCATTGGAGTATACGAGTCAATGGCTGCACATGATTGGACAACCTGGCATTTACCAACTTCCTTTAGGACAGGATCTTTAGGCCAGGCACCAATTGGAATCTGTCTCATAATCAGCCAACGACATGGATGTCTTCTCTTCGGGTATAATGCTCACCTTTCGGACTTCTTCGTGAACATCCACAAAGCCCGCCTTTATCACTTTGTCTTTCCAGTTCATGGCGCAGTCGATAGGCTTTCCGAATTTGCTGCTGCTGTCGCGAACTGCTTCAGCCCAGACCTCTGCATTCACAGCTTTCTTGACCGAGTCATCGTCTGACATGAAGAAACCACGCTGAGCTTGAAGTTCGAGATAGCCGCCGCTGCTGAGGTTCTCGAACGCACGATCAAAGAACTGCTGCTCGTTGCCGATGCATCCTTCGAGCTCTCGGGCATGGATGTAGTCGAACGGCTTCTTGTAAACCCATGGGTCTTCAAAGTCGTCGACTTCAAAAACGCAGTTGGCAGGAACCCTGCGTAGAGATATGAGTGTTGGTAAAGTAAACGACATGATGGCTATAACTCACCAGCCAGGCTGGATGGGGCTCAGATCTGTCCCGACTACTTCGGCTGAAGGGTGTTCACTTCCTGATGTCAGAAACGGGACTATAAGTATACCAAGAGGCTATAACTTACTCTGCAAAATCGATAGCCCAGATGCCAGTACCTGTGCCCAGATCAAGGACACGTTGGGGGTTGTCAATTGGAGCAGTATGAAGCTTCCCTGCAAGAAGAAGACTGTAGATATGGTGAACCAGATCCATGCGATTCTGCTCTTCGTCATCGTTTGGCTACGGCGCATGGTTAATTAGCTTGCACTCGACTTTATATAGGCGAGAAAACTAACCACTAGGTATGCTCCTTCGTGGAAGGCATGATACCGACGGCCGTGCTGTTGAGCTGTTAGGTAACCAACCACCCAGGGGTCTCGTATGCCCTACCTCATATCTATATAGTGTTAGTAAGAAGCGTAGTGGCCTACGAAGTATGGCCTCTCACCTATAGCTAAAGATGCTTGATTTGAGAGATGTCATATAACTGGAAGAACCCTCTCTGCACTGATTGTTAGTACGGAACTCGCAAGATATCTGTCATCATGACTGACCCGAGGTCCAATGTCGAATCAGTGTCTCCGCCATCGTCCTGCTCTTCATTAGCTACTATATGATCTATAGTGCTGGGTATGGTACTTCTGCTTCTAGTACGGCAAGTACACCAGGAGGGCTTTCAGCACGTTCGGCTGTTGGTTGGGCGGCTGGAGAAGCCATTTTGCTAACGATACAAGGCGCTGCAGGAAACCTACAACCCAATAGTGGGACGCCCCCCTCTTTATGACCTGTTCATAGTTGCGTGTAACTCAGGTGGTATCATGCTGTATCCCCACTCGGCTAATATTCAGGATACTCGGCCAATTGGGATGGTCACCGTTTCCGCCTCGGACTTCTGGGGCTATATCCTTGTCGATCGACCTTGGATCCCGAGCGGCCCGCCGCTTGTCAATTTTCACACAAGCTACCTAGACTGCCTCTGATGGCATAGGAGCGATGGAGCGCTGTGACTTCTCGAATGACCGATGAAGAACCTTACTAGTCCTGGAAACCCCCCAAGCGCTTCTACATAGCTCGTGTGTATCTTTATGGGTGTGATGTGGGGATAGTCGCAACCCTGTCTCATGAAGTTGTTGGTTGCACCGAAACCCAGTTTAATACGAATGCACTGCAACCTGCTCGGTATCTGACACCATAAAGGGAAGGCCCATTAGTTCTCAATACTTAATCAGATCCTGGTAGATTTCACATGCGATTGGCACACATTATGCAACAATTGCTGTTATTTCTATGGACAGCGTCTTGGCAGCTTCTCAGCAGTGCACGGGGCCGCACGTTCAATTCGGCAGGGGCCAATAGCAATACGCCGACTTTTACGAGGATTCATTGAATGCAGAGCCGGGAAATATATATGAATGTTTCGCAGAGTGAAATGAAATAGTGTCTCTCTGCACATCCCTTGAAGGAGGTCGGCGCAGGGCTGTTGAGGCTGACAAAGTTCTGGATGTCAACACTCAGGAGCAAATTCACTACAAACAGAGCAAATTCCATTGCTTGACATCAGAATTGCCAGTAGCATACAAGAGAGCTTGTCGGGGTACTGAGTGGAGGTTTTGTCTTGTGAAGCATGGATGGATCTGCAGTGTTGGTAACCCAGACACTCTCTATCCTGTCAGGGCAGGCCGGCTATAGGCTTTGGTGGCAGTATCACTAATACATACGACCATAGGTAGTGGAAAATACGGGATCCCGTCTGCTCTCCCATAGTCAAGCCACTAACCGGCGGATTAGTAGTTGGGTCGGTGACGACCAGCGAATCCCCGCTGTTGTATGTTTTTTTTGTATCTTCCCATTCTCTTTTTTGCTGTTGCACCGGATAAAGTCTGTACCAACTGTCGGAAGCTCCTGAAGGTCTACAGTGGAATGCGGACTGGGCTATATCGCGGTTAGCAGCCACTTATATCCTCCCAGCTTCACCATCCTCGAATCACGGTTGCAAGACTCACGATGACGCGGCGGGTGTGTATAACTTAAGGAAACCCCAATGAAGACCCTTGTTGTAAGCCGTGCTATTGCTCGTGATGGGTTTCATTAATGGTAAGATGAGGAATTGTGTGGGCTTCGATCTTGCAAGTCACTAGAAAGCCCCTGACCATGTAAGTACATCTTCCGGAAAGTATGTTGTTCAGGTTTCAAGACCTTATGTGTACTTGTTACTCATTGCTACGCTACTATCAAACATAAAACCAGATTCATCTTGTCAGCATCTTTATAAACATTGCTCAACCCCAGGTCAGATTTCGAAGACGGAGTCCCAGTTAGCAAGCTACCTCAATCTCACAACTTAGCCGATGGACCAAGACCTAGATCCTTGATGATGATATCTGCAGCCTTCTCGCCAACAACAATAGCAGTGTTGTTCGTGTTAGCGCCGACGTTCTCGGGGGGAATACTCAAGTCAGCCAACTTGAGGCCCTTTGTTCCATGTACATTCAGCCTCTCATCGACAACACCATTCTCATCTCGAGGAGCCATCCTGCAAGTAGAGATAGAGTGCCACGTCGTTGCAACATTCTGTCGAACCCAGTTCTCAATAGCCTTGTCATCTTCCGCTGAATACTCGAGATCGGTGACATCGCCGAGAGGCTCGTTGATCTCCACCGAAGCGGCCTTGGATCCTGCGGGCCATGCTGGGTGACCAGCTGCGATCTCACCACGATACATCTTTGTTCGACGCATGATCTCTCGAGACTTCTTGTAAGCCCAAATCTGCTTCTTCAGGTCAATGTCATTCTCGTCACTGAGGAATCCAACATCGAAGTCAAGAGGGTCGTCGAGCCCAGCGCCGGTGATGTGGACGTGGCCGCGAGAGTATGGGTACGCAGTGTAGTTGCCAACGGTAACATATTGCTCTTCGGGAACAGTTGAGGGATCTCCAAGGAAGCAAGAGATCATGCCCATAAGCATCAAAGGTCGATTGGGGTGATCCTTGAAGTCCCGATCCCAAGCCTTCCGGAACTCAGGCCCAAGTGCAGTAACATCGGCTTCTGTAGGCCGGAGCTTAGAAGAGATATCAATCGCATTCCATCCCAACATAGAATCCTTTGACTTGATAAACTCCGGGCGCTTGTCGGGGTTTCTGAGGATTCTATCGGCTGTTTCATGGGGTTGGAGATTAGTCCTGTAAGGGTACAGAATGAGGTTGTGATCCTGATACTCGTGACCAACTCCAGGTAGGTCAACCTTTACGTCGACACCAGCTTTCTTGAGGACTTCGGGGGCGCCAATGCCTGATCGTTCAAGCACGGGTGGTGTGCCCAGAGCGCCGCATGAGACAACGACCAGCTTCCGAGCCTTGACACTCAAAGTCGGATGTTGGGTTGGTGTAATTTGAGCTTGGAACGCTGGGTTGGGAGTGTACTCAACACCAACAGCTCGCTTGCCATCATCAAGAAGAACACGGACAACCTTCGACTCCACAAGAACATGAAGGTTTGGATACTTCTTGTTATCAATTTTGTTGTGAAGATAAGCCGTAGCAGTGTCTTGCCGACGACCATCCTTGGAAACATATCGGAGCCATCGCTCAACACCATTGTTGGCGTCGAGAGTTTGCAAGTCATGATGCTCTGGCCAGCCGACCTGAGACATACCGTTGATGAAATCGCTTTCTGGGTTCTTGGAACGGTATGTACCATCAGAGATATGGACCGGGCCGCTAAAGCCGTGGTGTTCCGGGTTACCTTGGCCATGGTATGTCTCAAGCTAGACGGATTGAGCGAAAGTCTCGGAATACCCCAGAGTAAATCAAAATGCATACCTTCTTCAGAAATGGAAAGATCTCATCGGCAGACCATCCTGGTGATTTCCAAGAGTCGAAGTCTGCTCGCTGGGCACGAGTGTACATCATGAAATTGATCGACGAGCCTCCACCAAGTGTTCCACCGCAGGGAACGATGGACTCGCGTCCAGCCAGGTTATCTGACTTGTTAGCCTTGTAGAACAAGGTCGTGGTAGAGGTTGGCAGCAAGTGATCCAGGAAAAAGACAGGGTTTTCAATACTCTCGACCCCACGGTTATCTTGTCCACCTTCAATTAGGAGGATAGACATATTTGGATCAGCCTCCGCCAGACGCCCAGCAACGACACATGCTGCTGTTCCGCCTAGTTCAAATAATTAGCAGTGTCGGTGGGTTAGGTACAGAACAAGCGCACCTCCAGCGATGATAACGTCGACTTCGGTAATATCGCTAGCGAGTTTAGTATATAAACCCATGGTCAAGAGTGGACGATCCTTTCGGCTACGAGGTTAGAAGGTCGAAAATGGGGTTAGAAGAGGGTAATGAGCGAGTCGTGCTTGATGATTCGGAAAGAGAATGTCCCTCATGAGAGGGGTTATATATATATACCTGCAGCTCGTGTCACCATGGTTATTCCTTGCGGGCTGCCAGCCGCAGCATAACCCCGCGCGAGTCACCTGCAGGTCCTTCCAATATCACAGCAACCCATCTCTGGACCCTTACAATCAGACTTTACTTGACGTAGGACGTTTCAACTGGGGTTGTCCAGACGCCGATCTGGTCAGGGTACGTTGCACCCATCTGGGGCAATCTGAGGATGGTAAGGTGAGTTCCCCATATCACCTAACTGGAATAAGACTGGTGGATAGAGGCAATGAGCCCCGGGCACCGGGCCGTGTAGAGAAATGAGCAGTGAGTGGCTCATCAAGATTCTGGAGACTCCACTGGTTGTGCACCTTGGGGGTTTTAGCTCAAGCCCATGGGTCACTTGAGCGGCCCAGACACGGGAAAGTGCTTCGTTGTTCCTTGGATGCAACTCAGAGCTTGAAGTGGAAAGGGAGCAAGCTGTAGCTAGTCCTATTTGATCGCTACCTCGGTTGCTCGGTTACACTTTGGAATCTTGGATCAACAGTTCAGCTTTGGAAAACCATCAATTGAAGACAGATGACGACTCAATTGACTCCTAGCTAGTCACTGTTCGCCACTTGAGCTGTACCCTCACACAGCTAACCACTTCTAGCTCCTTGCACTAACAATTTCTTCTGTGCTACAAGCCCCGTTGTGTTGAGTGTCTCACCGGAGCTACTCCACGAAGCTCACCGAGCCTATGCCGAGCTAGGGCAATCCGGTCGCAGATCATGTCGGCGAAAAAACCTTAGCTGCTGGGGTCCATTCTCATTTCTCCTTTATGTCGTGCTCCAGAGTCGATTTAATTAAGTACATTATTTATGTTAGTGATAGTTTCTATGACCCTAGGGCTTCTAATTTCTATAATCTTCGAGCCACGTTTTGTGGATTTTGTTCGCTATGCTTGGTCAGCAGAGAATCACCGAAACGCCGTCTCGTCTCCATCTTTCAATTCCCCTCCACCTCCATCAGCCCTGGTGAATCAGGTATACGAGTAAGGATCCTTCAGATGCCGCGTTGAGGACTGCGAGCTTGCATCATCCTCCTCGTTCTTGGGCATGACTGTGACATGCGTCTGTGTGACCTTTGTGATACCCGCCGGCTGGGGTCTGTTTTCGCTGTCGGTTATCTGACCGCCTGCGTCAATGCGCACTTCCAAGTTTCTCCCCGTAGACGAAAACATGGCGCCCTTTCCTGTGCCACCTGTGCGATTCGAGTTACCCGACTTCTTGTTCGTGACGGCCGCTCTGACTTTGGAGCGCAGGGCGTCGGTACCAGAGGGGTATGAGCTGTGATCTCCGGTCGCACGAACAACCCGCACGATGAGTGCGGAAATATTCATCTCAATGTGAAGTTTGAGCATGTAGACGAGGGGATGGAATTGCACGTAACTACGCGAGTCAGCCATCAAGGTCTAGCATCAACCATTTGGAGCGGGGACTCACATGAAACCATTGCCGATGGACATGCTGCCAATGAGAATCACGTCCAAACTCATGGATACAGCAATCATGACAAGGTTGTATCGCATCAGAGGCTGGTACTTGGTAAGACCATTGGCGATAAGCTTGACACGAATCAGGTAGACGAAGTAGCCGTGGAGTGTTGCGTCGATAACCAGGAAGAGACCCTTCTCGATGCGATCCCAGATGTAGTTGATATCATGGTAACGCTGGGATATTTGTAGCTGAGAAGGAATCCAAATGCAAAAGACGCTGATGTTGATGAGGCCAAGGGTAATGGCAGTTATCCATCGAATCTTAATGGCGCTTCGTCTGTCGACCATGAGAAGAGAAATTCGGTTGATGATGATTCCGCAAATGCATTGAATTTGGACAACCCAGGCGCACACTACAAGACCAATTAGTTTGTGTTCGTAAAACATTCGAAGGATCTATCGTACGGAGAACAAAGAAGATCCAGAAGCTAAGAATTACCGGTCAGTATGTTGTCTCGATCTCAGGGGCCGGGCGATAACATACCTGGGAGCGATGTAACCACGGATAAAACACCACGACAAGACTCCAATCAACATCGACGCCAACCACTCGGCCCAGATCATCCAGACATAGGCCTTAGCCCGTCCTGTGCGCTTCCACTGATCCCATGTCTGTCTTCCCGCTTTCTGGCCCGCAAAGATTCCAACAGCGAGAGTAAAGCCCCAGATGATACTGGCGACCAGTTGATCGGTAGTGCTGGGCTTCACGTATACGTAGTGATCCGGTATTAAGAAACCTGCCATTATGAGATCGAATCGGGAAATGGTAACTGAAACAGAGAGAAACAAGCAAACAGCAAAGAAGACAGGGCTGCGACAGGAAGACGGCCTTTAAGCAAGAAAAAAAGAATGGTAAATCCTTGTCCAGCCCCCGAAGTAGATCGGATTCTTGCATGATGGGGGATTTTAGAGGTTCCAGAAGCCCCGGCAGTCTGGTGAATAGACCGAGATGGTAAATCCATAGATCTACCAGATGAGCAAATGCGAAGAGCCGGCAGTGGCGGACCGCCGATCGCTAGTGTTTTTAGGTGAAGATGGCGTACAAGATTATTCTGTGCTAATGGATAGGACTCGCTTTTGTATGGCTAACCGCCTGTTCCGCGTGGGCGGCACATGGATATTCGAGTCATTACGGCGGGCTTAGTTTGGGTTCCGGTTTTGCTAGTAGGGGGTTGTTTTGCCGTGCCAAGTTGGATGAGGGCTGTGAAAAGCGCTGAGACTCTAGAGGATGGTAATTTCTTTGGAAGTTTTGATGTCATTTGCTTTGGGTACGAGGTGGAGCTTGGTAATTGAGCTGACAGAAAAGGTGTTGACGCCGAGGGTATACGAGCAAACGCCAACCTGCCTAATGCCTCTCAGGCTCTATTGCAGTGTTGCAGTGTCGCATTAGGTTGAACCTGATTCATTGTGACCAGCTCCGGGCAAAAGGCCAAGAGATATCTTGCAGTAGCGATTACTCCATGAATCGTAGGCTTGAAGCTCAGCGTTGCAATCCGCCAATCTCCCGAGAGCCTGGATGTCCCAGAGATGGATCTGAGTAGATTATGCCTCATATGGCTAGTCGTCGCCACCAATCGACCATCCCTGAAGGGTGACCTGCTCGAAGTAGACAAGCCTGTCTGTGCTCAAGCTGGAGACTCACTGACTCGATCTTATTGAGGCAAACCTCTGGCTTTGCTTCTTGAGGCCACGGCACTCGGCCAATCCAAGTCGCGTGGCAAATGAAGCTAAGTGATGAAGATTCTGTTCATCTCGTCAATTGTGTCCCCGCTCGGGATGTGGAATCCCCGTAACTGCAGAGTAAATGATCCTAGCTCAGGGACATTGACTTGGTTGACCATCCATCCATGGGACCCCGCATTAATCTTTGGTAGCTACGCCGACGATCGAGCCCACGCAAGAGGCAGGGTAGATTGAGGGGAAGGGGAGATTGGGTTCAGAAGCCTTGCCAACAGAATAGCCTTTTCGTAATGATAGCCGTAGCCTTGGCGGTATCAACTCACGAAATAGCCCCTTTGGAATCAGTCGCTGTGTATGCGGCTTTGTATCACAGTGTTTAAATCTGATCAAGAGGAACATCTGTAAATGCAGAAGTATCTTTTGTCAAGTCTGATGCGTCATTTTCCCGTTACCCGCTACCCGACATTCCATGCCCACCAATCTCACTCTCCCGCCAAATGGAACAGCCATTCACTTACTCGCCACTCCCATCAAACGGATGGTTTAGACTGCTGAGTATCCTCCCGTCACAAGATGAGACATCTGATATATCATGCGAGCTGCATCATCACGAGCTATCTACATGCCCTGAGTATGAAGCCATCTCATACACATGGGGCAATGAAGATGCGACGAAGCAACTGCTGGTCAACGGGACTGTTTTTAAAGTGCGCCCTAACTTGTATGCAGCTCTCAGGGCATTTAGACAGGCTCACGAGACAAAACTCATCTGGGTCGACGCCGTCTGCATCAATCAGCAAGATCAAGGTGAGAGGAATCGTCAAGTTCTGCAAATGAACCAAATTTACTCTCAAGCTCAAGCCGTCGACGTCTGGCTTGGGATTGCAGATGCAAACTCTGACGCCGGTGTTGCTTTCCTGACCAACTTTTATACGCTTGTCTTTCATGACACGAAATATCAACAGTCTCTATTGCGGGATGCACGCACGGCCACAATGTACCCTGATTCCACGCCCTTTCACGAGTTTTATGCGCCCATTCTAAAACTTCTTGATGATCCAGGAGCACTGGAGGCGTTCAATCATGCGGTATCATTACTCGCCAATCGCTGGTGGAAAAGAATATGGACTTTGCAAGAAAGCGTCCTCTGCCCAAACGTAGTCTGCTGGTATGGCTCAAAAACGTTTCCTTTCGAATACCTCTTGGGCTTGTCCCATTTTTTATATCACTTAGTGAACAATGATGCTCACAAAGGTGCACTGGCCCACAGAGATATGACTCTAGGTGCGCTGATGCTTGTCGAATATCTGCGTAAAGACATGGTTGCTCACGGGAAAATTGGATTGACAATGGCGCTTTACTCAACCTGGAACCGCGCGTCTTCGGATCCGAGAGATAAGGTCATTGGCTTGCTGGGTATTATAGAGCCTCGCGACAGTCTCAAGCCAGAATACTCATGGCCAGTGGAGAAGGTGTACCGAGTGGCGATGCGAGCCGCGCTTGTCGAGGATGGCAACCTCAACTGTCTTGGCCTGATCTCCGAGAAGAAAGATTCTCGAAACAAGAAGCTGGCTTCTTGGGTCCCTGACTTCGAACTCCACTCCGAGCCATTCAGGGACTACATAACTTCGCTGTCCAAAGTCCTCAACAAATGGTCGATCTACAAGGCCTTTATGAGCCCAGAGGGGTCTCCCCTGAATACAGAAACAGATGAGGATGACAGTGTGTTAATACTCAAAGGCTTTTGCCTTGATTCGGTGTCCGTTGTCGGAACTCAAGCTCCGGGTCCTGACTTTGAGAATGTAGGCGAGACAAACCCTGAACATTGGAGAAGCTCGATGAGAGACGCATTGAATGATTGGAGATCCTTACTTCCACCAAGAGATATTTATGTAACAGGCGAAACTCAGGCCATGGCCTTCTGGAGAACAGTTCTGGTTGACTTGAACCAAGGCCGTTTGGCCTCAAAGAAAGGTGGCAGGCCCAAAAGACTGGACAAGAATGATCTGCAGGACCTGTTGCAACTCGAAACCCCGGAGGGAATGGAAGGCTTGCTAAGCACATGGGAGTCATGCCTTCGACCTCTATACCGGCAACTTCGGTTGATTGAGCAGTTCAACCGGCGTTTCTTCAGGACAGAAAATGGCTATCTGGGACTAGGTCCGCCAGATGTCCAGCCAGGCGACGCTATCTGCCTTTTGTTGGGCGGATCCGTGGCTTATGCGTTGAGGAGGATTGCGCACGAGACCTGGACATATGTTGGCGAATGGTACGTGTCATCCTTCTATCCGATTTCGATCTCTGTTAATAAAGTGTTGTAGCTACGTGCACGGGACTATGGACGGAGAGGCCGCGGCCAAAGCAATTGAAGATAAGACTGACTTCGCCGAGTATCGTATTGTCTAATCAGTAGATATGAAAGCTCGAAGAGCTTCTGAGATGATGGAGTCAAGAGTGTTGAAGCTAAAATCGGCGCAAAGAAAGGGGAGGAGAGGTGAGGTTGAAGATACGGTCTCGGTGGGCGAAAGGTGCACTTGCTTCTGTAACTCAGTAGCATCTTCATTGACTTCCGTTATTGCTAGCCTGATGAGTCTTGGACGAAAGCTGGGAATGAACACTCCTGTAGAAGAGGAAAAACGTCGCAGGGAACCATGTCACTGTTGGTTATGTTCGCGATTCAAAGCTCCCGGAACCAGGACAGCCAAGACGGTAACGCAAGCAGCAACAGGACCAATAAAAACAGCAGCAGTCCCCGATCTGCAATCCGCACCGTCAACTCCTCACACCGAAACCCATTTCTGTCCTGCATAAAGAATGTCACGACTACCAATCCGTTGCTCTCCATGAAACGCGCTGGTATAGGTAGCCATTGTCTGCGATTCGAGGTCAGCCGATGAACAGGAGGGACCGGGGTGTAACTTGCGGATCTGCAGTGGCCATGGCGAGGGGTCTGATGAGCCGGAAACTAAAGACTGTGCTGTGAAAGATCAGCGTTTCTTGATCGATAACCAAGCTGCGACGATACGCACCAACCCATCTTGATGGTGGTTTGTGAAGAGAAGAAGAAGATAGTGAAAAAGAGTTGCGACGCAGATGGGCAACATCGGGAACATCATCAGTCAGGAAACTGCTAAGCTGGGAGGATGGTGAACACGCCATCGCCTTCCTCGCCATGTAAACTTCTGTCCCTGAAGTCGGGAGCACCTGCACTTAGAACCAGAGACGTTTCACAACTCTAAGAGTCTGACCGGAGTATACTCTGGTTTACCTAAGGTGATAAGGGCCCTGAGTTGGAACTCATCGGATCATGAAGCTCAATACATCATCTTCAGAAAACGCAACAACCAGCCAAAACCATTCGAGGATTGATGTGAGGAGACTTCAAAGTACCCACGAATCATGAGCGAGAAACTCATAAAATCTGATGAGCTTCGCTTAATATCCTCAGCCCTAAGATCCATTACCTGAATAAATGCCCGATTCTTCAGCAGCGGAAGCCTCAGCATTTTACAGCGGCTCACATTAAAGTAATGTTAGTCCTGTCTTATAGAATTAGTGAGAGAAACTGTTATTAGTAACAGAATTTTCTGGATTTTCCATCAACTGGCGTTGTATGGTCAGCTTATTTGTGACGTCACACGCCTTGACGAAGGTAACGCGAAAACTTTATGCTGTAAGCTTGCATCTGACAACACTCACACAAGCATTTGAAAACAATTCAAGGCCCTAAAATATGGCGACGTCGAAACCTAAAGATATTGAGCCCGAACATCTTAGGTTTGAGTTCCTTCGTCATGTTGATGATGAACCTTCGATTGCTGATGCGCGGTCCCTCACTCAAGCTTTTCGAAGAATCATCCAAACCGCCATGAATTTCGCGGTAGTTGGTGCCGTCGATGGCGCAACTAGGCTTCTCAAGACACTTAAGAGCAGAGGTATTGATCCGTTCCAATATTCTGACTCTGATTATCCTTTCAACTGCACCGCACTGCTGGTTTGATGATTGCCCTGGATATATATCTACGCCTGGGCAAGGAAGGAAAAGCTCGAGAGCTATTCATGGAAGTGCGCGATCGTTTTGACACAGAAGAGCAAGTCGAACAGCTCGTTTGCTCTCGAGCCGTGTAGAAGCAGATTCTTGCTGTTCCCCAGCGGCCCATCCTGGACTTTCTCAACATTCACGCAGCCAAGCTCCGGCCAGCCATAACTCGTGCCTGTCAAATGGCTGAGAATCGCCTGGGGAGTGGACCCAGAGGTCGATATACAGGCCAGTCTATTAAGAGGCTGGTCCGCATTATCAGCGAGAATACTTTCAAAAATTGTCCTTACGATAGGCTGGATGCCTATCGTCCGCCTGATCGACCAAAGGATGCAGACGGTCTACTTCAACGGGGATGTACCGTTTCAGGTATACGAGCTTTGGAGAAGCGACTGGGCGTGGCTCTTCCAGAAGACTATAAAGAGTTCCTCAGCATCACCAATGGTCTTGAGGCAATTTGGGACGGCCAGAATCTTGTAGACTACCTGGCTGGTGCCCAGGAGGTCAATTGGCGAGATATCGACTTTCTCGAAGGCAATGAACTTCCTTTGCTGGGTAGCCATGAGCCACTAGCAGGGACGGGAAACATGCTGGAGTGGCCAAATTTCGAAAGGGCTCGGTGTATCTGTCTATCGGGCGATATCATCGACGAAGAAAGGGCTGGTCATTTATTCCTTATAGGTCAGGACCGACTTCAGCCAGCCAAAGATTATTTCTTCAAGACCTATGAGGAAAGAAACGACATCCAGCGTCGTGAGCTTGACCGCCTTGTTCAAGAAACTTACGGGAGTATGGAAAATTTCAAGAACCTTGGATGGGGACTGATTAGTTGGACGGCATGGGACTTTACTGTTTGCCCATTTAATGGGATCCGAGACTTCCTAAATCAGATTACTGAGGCGTCGTTACGGCAGGAAAGACCTTGGCTGAACATGTTTGAGCCGAGATTTAGAAAGATGGCAGATGTGTCAGTCTAGGAAGTCAATCTTAGCTTCGGATATGAGTCAACTACCTTATGGTTTTAACAGCAGATATATAACACGCCCTATTACAGTTAATCCAAATCATCTTGCAGTGAATCAAACCAATATTGATACAAAGTATAAATACAAACCATCCATTCCTAGAACCTTTGCCATCGCAAACAAACACCTCAAGATCAAGAAATCTCTCCAAACCGAAGCCATATAATGTCACAGCATATTTAAACCACCTTTGGCCCGTTCGACATGTGTATCAAGGTCCAAAGAAAGTATTCCTGCAGCAAATGCTACCTTCACCTCACTATGAGTGGGACGACGTGCCCTGTGCCAAGGCAAGGGAGAAGGGCGGTGCCATGGGCGCTTGCGGGAACGGGGCGTCAGTCCAAAGGAAGGGGATAGAGTCCATATGTGACGTATGCTTGAGGAAGCAGAAGAATTAACGAGGTTAGCAAGGACAGCGTGAGTAAGGATATCATAGCTTAGCTGCAGACCAATGTAGTCTAGTTGTCACCAAGAGCTCACGTCCCGCAGCAAATAACAACATCAAGTAGCACTGATAAGTAGAGCCCGAATTCTTCTCTCCCGTGACTGCTGCATCTCTAGTATCGTGAATAGCATTTGGTCCCCATAAGAGGACAGACCGAGAGCCACGCATTTTGGTAGATGAAAGCTGCCTTATTCCTCAGCGTGTGTCGTTTCGGCGAGAGAGAAGTTATAATCGTGAGGAACTAATGTTTTGTTCACTGATAGAAAGCTTTCAGCGTCATGTTTTATCCGTGACGCACTATCTATAGACCATATCGTAAATGTCATTCTACCAATACAACACGGTTCGTCATGAACCAAGCACGTAGTTGTCAGATCGCACAACGTCAAAACAAGACCTGGAATGAAACACGGTGAATGCAAGTTTCGTTACTAGTTCTGACTAATACTATAGGCATATGGTTATGATTCAAATAAAAGGACCAAAGAAATGCTATCATCCGAGGAGAACAGCACTCATACTGTCGGTTCTGGCCGACCCAGAATAACGTCAATGACCTGATGGTCGTCATAAGTGGCAACAGTTCGCTCACACAAAGCAGCGACACGCTCCTTGCTTTGGAGGCCATCCGGACAAATGAGCCAGATAACATTAGTCATGAATGATCGCTTATACTCCACCATAACCTCGGGATCATTATGCCTGTCAAACTTGGGACCTCCAAGTCTATGAAGTGTCTCAAGATAGTGATCCAATATCTCCATCTCATGGGCCCTGCGGTCCTCCACGCTGAGCATGGCGGTCATGTGATACACGACATCATGGAAGCATGAGCCAAAGTGGAACGCTGACCAGTCTAGGAAACCGATGCGGTTATCAGCTGTGAAATAGATGTTTCCGATATGAGTATCTCCATGCAACAGGGTGCGGAAACGTGGGTTCCGCTCAGCGTAGTAACGATCTAAGGCTTTGTTACATCGTGCACCGTCCATCAGATACTCCGGAAGCTGGGGACGGCCGGGTCTTCTAACCACTTCGTCCCACGACCTGCACATGAATGTCATGGCAGGATCGTAGTTGTTCCAGATCCCTGTAAGTGTGTGAGATGCCGGTAACGGAATTACTTACAAAGGTTCTTACATGGATGGTCCTCCTGACTCTGGCCCCAGTACTGAGCATGCAGACCTGCCAGCTGCTCAACACCATTTTTGACGTTGTCTACAGAATATGAAGCAACTTCAGCTGGAAAGGTGCAACCTTCGCGGATAAGATCGTTCATGATCGCAATTCCCTGCTTCTCGTCTGTTCCGCTCCACCAACCTCTTGGAAAGATCATATGGCTGATGTTTGGGGCGACCTTGCTGAAGAACTCTGCTTCTCGTTGAGCTAGACTAACTGTCCATGGCTGAGCTTCGATTATCTTGGGGTCAAACACTCCCTTGACGCAGATATCGACCGGCCTTTCTTGATCTGTTTCATTTTCGTAGGTGATTGTGTAGAATAGCTTGCTCGCGGTTCCCCAGACGTTGCGTGTATTCTCTACCGATTTGACCTCATGCCCAAGTTTCGCACTAAACCACTGGGGAGTCAGATCAGAGGGTAGGGTGGGGAGTTTTTTTGTCGTTGATTCAGACATAACTGCAAGTGTTTCCAGTCTCTTACATGGATTGCTTTCTTAGTCTGAGTGCTGGCTTATAAGACCGTCAGCATCTGACTCTCCTTCCTACAGCCTCTTTTAACCGGTTCATCAGCCAAGAGAGGGGTGTCAGCATTGATTACGTACATGAATCCGAAAATTACCAAGTGCTTATTGAGAAGCGAGCTATCGTCGCCAACAAGAGCAATAGGTGAGAAAGTTATCTTGCCAAGAGGCTTGACTGGATAGGTGTCCTGAACGCGGTTAGTCAGTAAGAATGGAAGTTGGAGACTGCGACAAAACAACTCAACCTTGTTACGGAAGAAGCTAAGCTCACCGAGACGTCCGGTCTTGAACCAATGTGCGCCTTTCCTGGTTGGATCTCTTGCAGGGTGGCATTAATAGTGGATTGCACGCGAGCTGCGACCCATGACAAGCCAAGAAGATTCACTACTGACCCAATGAGGTGACAACCACTAAAACACGCAAATTTACCAACGTCTCATGTGCATCAGTGAGAGGGGGACTATTTTTAGTGAGTGAGATATTCAGAAATAAACATTCCGCCGCAGCATTGTACTCCGGCGACAGTGACAAGGGGATGCGACTCGGAGCTCAAGATGCGGTTTCAGATCGGTTGATCTTATCGTAGATATATGAAACGATCGAAACAGTGAAAATGGACTAGCATAGATAAGAGACTTCTTAATTAGGAAGCGGAGTGATTCAAATTCAAATATGATATCAATTCAAAGGTGAAACTAACTAACGAGTGAATATTAAAGCGTTACTATAGAAAACGTTTGGTTGCGATGCACGGGACGGGGGTAGTGAATGGGAAACGACAGTATATGCGAGTAGTAGTGTATAACATTTTTATGTTCCTTTATGCAATTTAGAAGTCTAGTTATGCTGCGCTGAAATGCTCGACTCAGTGGTCCTCGACATCCTCATCCCGTCCTGGGTACATGATGTCTTGGGAAAGGACAGCCCTAACGTGGCTGTAGAAAATGAAAACGAAAGCAGAGAGAATGATGACGCTCATTCCAGTGGCGACCCATCCTATGGCCTTGCTGCCGAGGGATCTCGCGATAGAGATAGTAGCGAGTGTGAAACCAGTGTTGGGGAAAACCATAGCCCACCATCCGAGGTGAAAGTACTTAGGGGGGGACTGAATAACGGCAACGGCCGCGATGCCAAACCACCACAAACTCAAAGCCCAAAGGAAGATAGCACTCATAGTAGCTATCAAACGAACCATTCCGACATTGATAAATGTTCCATCTTGAATAAAGTCGATGTCTTCGGGCAACCCTTCAGCCATCCCTATCAAAGCCAGGGCAGTGAATGCAGGCGGCCCAACACACATGAACAGACCTGGACGATGTTCTCTGTTAGGCAGGCCTGCTTGCATCAGGCGTCCAATCATGTGAGCATACATCATAACAGCAACACTGAGTCCAAGGCCTTGGCAGGTTAGTCCTGCAACAATGATCGGTACAGCAGCAACATGAGGCTGAGTCTCAGCGATGACAGATGCGATGGTGCCCGAAAGCATGATAGGGAAGATGGGTAAGATCCAAGTAGGCATCATAGTGGTGAGAGCAAAGCTATGAGCTGCAAAAACATAGCTGTACTGCCCTATAGACAGGATCAGGGTGACGACAAGGTAGCCCCAGAAGGTTGCCTGGACAGCCCAGACCAGGTTTGAATTGTCCTTCGGTATCGCATACCGATCGGTACTGGTAATGATCGTGGCTATAGATAAGAAAAATGTAGGCAAGAAGAAACCTTCTCGTGGATGTGTCATGGACTTGGCAAAGGATCCCGGATGAAGGAAGAACCGTGATACCATCGCCGTAGTCACACAGGTGAATATTATGAGGTTGATGATATAAATAACCAGACCAATGGTCTTGAGGCCGGGAAATTGGTTCGGTTGAGCAAAGAAGAGAAGTGATAGACCACCAGTACTCATAGGCAATGTATACCAAGCCCAAGTAAAGTGCTTCATCCGTTGACGCAAGCCAAGTTTAGGTCGGTTCGGGTCGTAAATATCGAATGAAGGATGTTGGTTTGCATCCTTGATGTGCGTCGGTGTTGATGTGCCGGACTCGATATCGGTTGAGGCTCCGGACATGAGGTCTGATGGTGAGTTTGGTCGATGCGACTCATGATGGTTGCGTTGAGTGGAGAGGTTATCGAGGTTGTAACTGTCGCGATCCATGTTGGAATTATGTATCCTCGTATCGTGATGCGCCATGGTAATGCAGGAATATTTTTGTAAACTGAGCTGAAATGGAGATAGAAGAAAAGGCGAAGAGGGTTCCACTGATGTATATAGTCACCGGAGTCCTACCTGAGGGTTGTGGACTAGAGTTAAGGCGTTCTGCTGTTGATACAGGCAGAGCGGTAGATATCCAGGGGCTTGGCACTAGGTATAAATATTCGCCAACGGCGATAAGAGCCCAAGCACTATCGCCATCGTCTCGGCACTTTTGCAAATATCATTACGAATCTCACATGCCTGCACTTTACTGGATACCAGATCTTCATTGCACGAATCTTGGACATGACACGCAAACTAGACTAATTTTAGTGACGGGCGCGACAGCGGGTAACGTCTGAGCCGCAAAGCGTAGCAAGGCTGCTGGCCAACGAAGTCTCGTGTATAAGATATGAGACCCAAAACATTGGGATAGCTCCTGAGCTGTCCCTTGCTGTATATCAGTGCGATCGTCTTGAAGATCAGCGGTGAGCCAATGGATATGCCCTGCACGTCCCGCTTTGGTCGTCGTACTCGTCACCTGACTCGTACCAATGCTAATGAGGCTTAAGGTTAACCTTGTCGGTGGAGAAAAAGGAATGAGAGCCGTTGGATCCCATTGGGTGTAGATATCAAACACTTGGACGTGAGCAAGGAATGTAGATTGCGGCCTAAATTAGTATTGAAGGGTTTGAGGTCGCGTTTGAAGATCGTCCTCAAACTTGTTTCGATAGGGGGGCTGTGGCATTGGCTGCGGCTCTTACGGGATCGTGTTCACCTGCGATCTGTCGCGTTTCATTTCGTATGCGAGATAAGTAGACTGCCGTCTTGGTCAACAGATCGTCACGGATGATGGCATTGGTGTTGTCGATGGTGGCTTGGAGACACGGCAGAGGCGCTCAACATCCCTGCAATGGATGCCACGTCGCAGGCGGCTCAAAATCCCCAAGACTTTTAAGCCACGCTGGGCATTCTTTCGAGTTTCGGGCATACCGGGCAGATCAATAGAACATTCCACAGACATAAAACTCTTTCACATGCTGCAAACATATTGAAAACTCCATGGAATCGGCGATAAGCAGCCCCGGCTCGCGTTAATTGAAGCATAACCGGGTTTCACTTCCCGCGTTCAGACCGTCCCGGGGCTCCAGTCGGTCTCCAGTATCTCTATATTTA
>JABSTL010000124.1:0-80322 GCA_013759095.1 Fusarium sp. NRRL 29148
CACCCCACCCCACCCCTCCTTCCTCTGGCTCGCCTTTTAAATCGCCTCCTCCCACCACTTCCCTTACATTTTTTCTTCTCTTCCCTCCTCGTCTCGCATACCCGGTTCAAGCATCCGATCTGCGATTTTGTATGTGCAACCCTTCAAGGCCTTCCATCAAGAACATCGACAAGATCTATCGCTTTACTGCAAGCTCTTGGAACATCTTCTTGATAATCGCCTGGTCTCCTCTCACTGCCTCTTCGGCCGCTGACCTCTTCACAGCACGTACATCAAAAACCTTATCACAAACCATTTACAACCGTCAAAATGGGTAAGGAGGACAAGACTCACCTTAACGTCGTCGTCATCGGCCACGTCGACTCTGGCAAGTCGACCACTGTGAGTACTACCCTCAACGATGAGCTTATCTGCCATCGTAACCCCGACCAAGACCTGGCGGGATATTTCTCAAAAGACATCATGCTGATATCGCTTCATAGACCGGTCACTTGATCTACCAGTGCGGTGGTATCGACAAGCGAACCATCGAGAAGTTCGAGAAGGTTAGTCACTTTCCCTTCGATCGCGCCTCCTTTGTCCATCGATTACCCCTACGACTCGAAACTTGCCCGCTACCCCGCTCGAGTTAAAAATTTTGCGATATGACCATAATTTTTTCGGTGGGGCATTTACCCCGCCACTCGAGCGATGGGCGCCTTTTTACCCTCTCACACAACCTCAACTGAGCGCATTGTCACGTGTCAAGCAGTCACTAACCATCCGACAATAGGAAGCCGCTGAGCTCGGTAAGGGTTCCTTCAAGTACGCCTGGGTTCTTGACAAGCTCAAGGCCGAGCGTGAGCGTGGTATCACCATCGATATTGCTCTCTGGAAGTTCGAGACTCCTCGCTACTATGTCACCGTCATTGGTATGTTGTCGCTCATGCTTCATTCTACATCTCTTCTTACTAATATTTCACTCAGACGCTCCCGGTCACCGTGATTTCATCAAGAACATGATCACTGGTACTTCCCAGGCCGATTGCGCCATCCTCATCATTGCCGCCGGTACTGGTGAGTTCGAGGCTGGTATCTCCAAGGATGGCCAGACCCGTGAGCACGCTCTCCTTGCCTACACCCTTGGTGTCAAGAACCTCATCGTCGCCATCAACAAGATGGACACCACCAAGTGGTCTGAGGCCCGTTACCAGGAGATCATCAAGGAGACCTCCTCTTTCATCAAGAAGGTCGGCTACAACCCCAAGGCTGTCGCTTTCGTCCCCATCTCCGGTTTCAACGGTGACAACATGCTTACCCCCTCCACCAACTGCCCCTGGTACAAGGGTTGGGAGCGTGAGATCAAGTCCGGCAAGCTCACTGGCAAGACCCTCCTTGAGGCTATTGACTCCATTGAGCCCCCCAAGCGTCCTGTTGACAAGCCCCTCCGTCTTCCCCTCCAGGATGTCTACAAGATCGGTGGTATTGGAACGGTTCCCGTCGGCCGTATTGAGACTGGTGTCATCAAGCCCGGTATGGTCGTTACCTTCGCTCCTTCCAACGTCACCACTGAAGTCAAGTCCGTCGAGATGCACCACGAGCAGCTCACTGAGGGCCAGCCCGGTGACAACGTTGGTTTCAACGTGAAGAACGTCTCCGTCAAGGACATCCGACGTGGTAACGTCGCTGGTGACTCCAAGAACGACCCCCCCCAGGGTGCCGCTTCTTTCACCGCCCAGGTCATCGTCCTCAACCACCCCGGTCAGGTCGGTGCTGGTTACGCTCCCGTTCTCGATTGCCACACTGCCCACATTGCCTGCAAGTTCGCCGAGATCCAGGAGAAGATCGACCGCCGAACCGGTAAGGCTACTGAGGCCGCCCCCAAGTTCATCAAGTCTGGTGACTCTGCCATTGTCAAGATGGTTCCCTCCAAGCCCATGTGTGTTGAGGCTTTCACTGACTACCCCCCTCTGGGCCGTTTCGCCGTCCGTGACATGCGACAGACCGTCGCCGTCGGTGTCATCAAGGCCGTCGAGAAGTCCACCGGTGCTGCCGGCAAGGTCACCAAGTCCGCTGCCAAGGCCGCTAAGAAATAAGCAACTTATTTCTGAAATGACAACCTTCAGTGCGATCTTACGACTTCGATCTCACGCCCAAGGGCTGATGTACTCGCTTCTACGACGAAATGATCATGTTGGCATGAGCACTCGGCTTTTGTCTGGGGGCACATAATGAGAGGCAAAGAAAAAAAGCCAGGATCTCGGTTGTGTGCAAATCAAAAAAAAGAATAGAGAGTCTAGAAGTGATTCGTGCAAAAAATTTCTTGTTCCTACAATGATGCCTGTGATGTGATGTGTGAATGCTGCAAATGAAGCTTCTTGTGATGTGCCTTGTGCTCAACTGATTGACTTGGGCTATCGTAAGCCTAAGTCGACGCCTGAAGTGCCGGTAGCGAGTACAGGCGGATGGTCCAGTGCGTGGGGCGATCACAGTGATGCAGTGTACACTGTACCGCTATGTCTGTCTCGATATTTGTTGTATTTTGGTGTGCCTAATGATACATACTGCCCCTTTCCTCTAAACGTTCGTCTAATAATGGTGCTACCCACATAGCTATGATACATATGCTGTTCTAATATACAATATTATCTCTTCCTTTTTCTTTTGTGTATCCAAAGCTGCCTCTCGCAATTTCACGATTTTCTCATTTACAACGTACACGTCACAACCAGCATTGGCGCTGCAGACACACAAGCCTCATGAATGATCATACTTGTTCATACCGGCGTTCGTACCCCTGACATCATTTCGGTCATCGTAGCAAAGTCAAAGACTTCATTTGAGAGTGGTTCAAAGCTTTTTGCTTTTCGAGTTTTTCGATGCAGGCTGCTTTGTCTTTGAAGTAGACTCTTTCTTCTTTTGAGCGAACTTTTTTTTAGCAGGCTTCTTCTCCTTTGGAAGGGTGTCGAAGAACCCAATGACACTATTTTGGTCCTGCTCTCTGTTTTCTGAAGTCGCTCGTCTGGCGAACTGAGCCGCAAATACATCTGCATCTGACATTGTGGCGGGTTTCTGTAGCTCAGGGAGGGTGTATTTGCTGGGCTTGTCCTTGGCTGTCTCGGTAGTTGCTGATTTCTTTCGTGTTACTTTGGGCTTGAATGCTGGCTCCTGGATTGCGAGCTTCTCACTCTGGACCTTTTTGTGAGTCTTCTCCTTTTTAGTTGCAATCTCTTTCTTCTGAGATTTTGGTGGTGTGGCCACGTCTTCTGGCAAGTCTGACGAGTTGTCGATTGGAAGAGTATCCCAAGAAACGCTCGTCATGTATTTGTAGGCAGCATCGATGCCGTAGACCTCCTTATTGTCTTCATTCAAAAAGGCCTTAGGGCTGGCGTACTTCTCGAGGAAACTCATGAGCTGATCCGTCGCTTTACTTGGGGTGATCAATTTCTTGTCAATTTCGGTCCAGTCAATATGTTGCTTGTCAGACTTGGATGCCGTGTCGGGGTTGAGCTCAGAAGTCGGGTCCTCCGCCGCAAGCAATGCGTCTATATCGTCAAACATCTCAACTGGAGTTTCTTCCTCTGGCTCTGGGCCAGGCGTGCGTTCATCCACACGGCCACGGATTTCGATGTCGCCACCGTTCGCATTCGTGGTTGACTCACGCTCACCGATACGGTCTCGCGAATCATACTTATCATTGCTCATCTCGATGGCTGGCCTATGTTGATTAAAGAGACCACGGGGGTCGGGCTTGTCACTGCCTCCGCTCGTAGTTGGTCTGTATCTATTCACGCGACCGTGCGAATCAAACTTTTCGTTGTCGACAATGACGTCCTCAGGAAGATCCTCTTCAAGCAGATTGTAACTGAAATCTTCTAGCTGGCGGCTCTTGATGGATTTGTAGCCTTCAGACCAGGAGAAGTATCTTCCAGTGGCCATGTCCTCAACCAGTTGTAAAAAGCTCTCACGTCTCTTATCCTTGAAAGCAACCGGGTTCTCGCCTGGTAAGCCAGCCTGGAGTGTAATCTCCTGGCGTTGGCCGCCATGCTGTCCAGCCTCGATGCTAGAGTAGCGCAGTGTGTGGCCATTCCAAGGCATTTCCACAGTCTGATGGATCTCAGTTCCACGGAAGTCGTAAAGCACGTCTCTTTTCGCAGTGTTCATCCTGCCGCTGCCGCTTCCTCGCAACCAATTCCCTGGAACCCTGAGCACGGCTTGACTCGGTGTTCTAAGTTGACCCTCCCGAAGGTTAAGCTGCGATTTCTCAAAGAATTTCTTTATGCCTGGGTGAGTTATTTTTAGAGCATAGGAGCGCTTGTGCTCAAGGCGGACATCTACAGCCTCTGTAGGAAGCAGCACGTCACTGTTGTGCCACGGCACATAAATGTGGACAGTTGCGTCGTTTGGGATTGTGAAGTTGTCGAGATCGGCCTGAGGGTGGACCGGGATGGTAATGTAGGCAGCAGGATCTGCAAGTGTTTTCCCATTAGAATTCGTTACTGGACTCTTTGAGGTATCGACATGAGGCGAAAGGTGCATAACAATGGAAGTAGTCTCCTTCAGGGGCAAGTCGTTGTCAGGTTTGAGGGCGGAGAAAGCAGCGGGATGAGGTGTAAGGGGAGCCAGGATGCGGCGTTTGCGGTGGAGTTCCTTGATCGAAGTGCTAGCGTGTTGGTGTAGGATATGGCCAAATTTTGCTGTAGTAGCGTCTACATTTCCAGTGCGAGGGCATTTCTCTTCGGGAATCGCCGATTCGGAGGGCAGTCCTAGCAGTGGAGTGTTTTGAGTATCCTTGCTGATGGGTGCGACAATTCTCAGCCACTTCTGGAGCTTGTCTCTCCACGACATAGCCCGAGCCTGGCGTTGTACAGGGACGGGCTGGCCAGTGACTAGGTCTTGGTCGTCGGATCGCGGAAGACACTGGAGGACACTGTGAGCGGCGCCCGGGACGACACGGCCAACGATTAAGCGGAATACTGTGTCTGCAAGGTCTTCTGTCTCGGTTGGAGGCTCGTCAGGCTGGGGCATCCAGGAGACGCGCAACTTCTATATACCAGTTAGTATCATGTACGTTTCAGTGACAAGTGGAATTTCGTACCTCTTCGGAGCCATGCCTGACAGGCGTGATTGAAGTCTTGGTCAGCCGGCCGAGCTCCTTGCGCTCTGCCTGCGTCAGAGCTACTGATCGAGGCTTCGGAAGAAGGGGGGCAACGTCGATAACCCGGCTCTTCATCCTCTGCACGGCCTGGTCGATATGAGCGAGGATACCGTAAGTAGTTGACTTCTTCGCTGTAATATTGAGGCGGCATTTTGGAGTATGCAGCGTTAACTTCTCGTCTTCGCCGACTACGAAATCCCTCCTGAGCTCCCAGAGTAGACGACCTATGTTGTTGGGGCCATCTATGACCGTCAGTTAGCAAATACACCATCAAGGCCAGGTTCTTGGGAACAAACATGTAAGAAAGGGGAAGATTTCAGGATCCATCCAAACAAACGCTTTTCCAAGATCGTCCGCATGTTCCTGAACCTCGATCTTCCATTTATCTAACACAATCTTTTGAGCAAGAGTGGCCTTATCATTGCCACGCAGTCGAACCGAGTTCATTGATGTCCATGGTACAATCTCTTCTATCCACTCGTATTTTACCATGTCATGATCCCTGGGCTGTGGCTTGCGAGCACTGTGATACTCCCGCAACTGGATGAGTGTGAAACCGTCGCAAAGAGTGTTGACGAGCTTGTCGATATCAGTTTGACGCAGAATACGACTCACGGGACAAATTTCGTCAATATTCTTGAATATCTCTTCAGATTCAGGCTCCGTCATTCCGGTAGGAGTCAAGTTGTGCCAGTCAAGATCTGTAGTGTCTATAGGTTTCGCTTCCACCACGGTGGGCGCTGGCCGCTCGATGCGTGTCATATTCGGATTGTTGATAATAATGGCATCCGCTGGCATTCCCAGAGTAGAAACTCCGAGGGATTCATCGTGCATAAGACGATCGTGGAGGCGTCTCTTTGGCAGAGGCATGAGATCATCTCCAACATCTTGGGCTTCTAGTTCAGGCAGTGCAAATGCCTCGATCCCTGGCTTCTGCGATTCTCCCAAGAGTTCGTCCAGCGCATACTGTTCGGGGCTAGGCGAATATCCTGACGACGATTTGGGAAAGTCGGGTAGGTCAGTTAAGACGTATCTTGACGATTGCGGTTGTGATGGGGATTCGCTCAGTCCATCGTCAATTAGCTTCTCCGGAAATGTCTCGTCGCCAGTAGATGCCTTTGTGTTTTCGGAGACCGGATCCTCGTCAACTTCAAGTTCCTCGGAGCTACTAGTTGGCTCAGAGTCGACGTTGGTGTTGGAGGGAAGATTCGGAACCGCTGTCGCCTCTTCTGACCCTGTAGCTGAAACTTTTGACTCTTCGTCCAATTCATCTTCTTTCGGCGTTGTTTTCGAAGCGTCCGTATTCGCTATGAAAGGTTCAGCCTTGTTCTCCCCAGTATTTCCAAGGTCGGATGTATATAATCGTCGTGCCAGGCCTTCATGGACTGGACTTGGTCGAAAGCCCAGCCCAGTGCTTCGTTGTGTTATTAAGCCAAACCTGCATGCCAGGCGAATACGCGGCACTCGTACCGCTCTAGAAATCATTGAGAAGTAAAGAATAAATAGGGAAGCCCCATTGAGGAAGCGGAATGCGACAATTCGACCAAAATTGCCCAAAACTAAGGTAGAGAGAGACCATGTTACTAGAAATTTTTATCCGATAAGCGATAACATGATAAGCGATAAGCGATAAGCTCCCGCTGCGTGACAGGACTCACTCAACGCGTCTAAGTTGGGAAAAGGAAGACCGCGTATAGCCTTTTGTCAGTATAAGCCACCCCGTCCAACTTTTTCCTTCATACAAATCGCCAATATTTGCATAATTGCGACACCAATCTGAGTATCTGTGTAAGATTTCATATTGAGTAATAACAGTTGTTTGCTATTACTATGCCTACGCAAAGGCGCCGCCGCCCCGTGAGTTCAATTCCTCGGTGATTCACTAAGGACGAAGCTCTAACTTACTTTACGCTTCAGGTCCAAGATGAGGAATCAGAGGAAGATGTTCGTCCCCGTCAACGGAGCAGGGCAGACTCTGAGGACGAGAACGAACAAGAAGCTAGTGATGTCGAAATGGATGGAGACCAACATCATGCCCAGAGTGCCGACGATCAACTGGTGAAGAAGCTGGTGCGGTATGTTATTTCCTGCGAATATTCGAGAGCCGCGATCCGCCGAGACGGTATTAAAGAACGAGGTAACAATGGAAACCGTGAGATAACAGGCCAAAGCTAATTCAGGAACAGTCCTCGGGACCCAAGGCCGATCGTTCAGGCGGATTTTCGACTTGGCGCAGACACAACTCAAACGGGTCTGGGGCATGGAATTGAGGGAGTTGCCTGTTAGAGAGAAGATGTCACTCCAGGAAAAGCGTCAAGGTACGGCCATCATCCATCGTACTTGATCTAGCTACTAATAACACATAGCTATGAAGTCCAATGTCCAGCCCAAGCTTGGTTCTGGCGCCTACATCCTGACGTCGATATTACCAGAGGCGTATCGCCATGCATCAATCCTTGCCCCATCCAAGACACCAAGTGCGGACGACGAAGCTACATACGCGGGATTCTACACAATGGTCATTTCAGTGATTTCCCTGAGCGGCGGAGAATTGAGCGAACAGAAGTTGAAGCGTTATCTCCAGCGGCTTAACGCCGACCGCAATGTGTCAATGGACAAGACAGAAATAATCCTGAAGAAGATGGAGAAACAAGGCTACGTCGTCAAGAAAGTGGAAAGACCACCTTTGGGTCAAGATGGCGAGCCGATTACGACGTGGCATGTCGGTCCTCGTGGAAAAGAAGAAGTCGGTGTTGACGGTGTGATGGGCATGACGCGGGAGGTCTATGGCGACAGCTGGAATGATGACAACGAGAAGAAGCTTCGTGCGAGTCTAAACATCAGGGATGCGCCTCAGCAGGACGGCGAAGAAGACGATGAAGCCGTGGGCGAGGGCAGTCGAATGCAGGGATAAGATGAAAGGGAAGATGAGGACTAATGTCGACATTATGATACCCCAATAAAGACCAAAGATTCAATTCAAAGCTTGAAACAGTTTTGTATGATGAAATATCGTATTGTAGGTCCAAAATCTTCCCTACCATAGGGGTATTTAATCCTTGACGCCTCTCCAATTCCCCGAACGAAACAAAACCACGTTGGATCTCTAAGCTCTGCCTGCAATATCATATTGTCCGTCCGTTCTAATCCTCGCGTGGTGGAGGAGGACCACAAGGCTGCACCATTTTCTACGTCCAACATGTTAGCTGTTGGTCGTTGGCAAGGAGTAGCTTGACATACCCTAATCATCTGCGCGCGAATCTTGGTAATGGGCTCATTCTCGGCAAGCGCGATATAAGAGAGAAGAGGCCTATGGCCGGCGATGGAAGAGTATGTGTCGCGCTGGATGTTGGTGCGCCATTCCCAGCTTGTCGTGTCTGGGTGACCAGTGCCGACGTATTTCGCTTGGAGGCGCTCGAGTTCTTGCTGTGTGCGGAGTTTGTCGGCCTTTCTATATTTCAGCATACAATGTTCGTAAGTTGGGATTAGAAGAAACGTACCATGTTGCTTGATATAAGAGACGGTTGCTTGTGAGCAGATGAACGAATGCGACGAGATCGCGAAATGATGAAAGTTGATGCGCCTGATAAGATAGGGCGCCTCGGTATGTGCATAACGCCAGGACCCAGACAACCAGGACATGTACAGCAATGTCTTTGAAGTTGATAGAAATTCATGTAAATGAATGAAATAATTATACAAGAGACATTACTACGTCATATTTTAATCCTTTTCTATATACAAAAATTGGTTGCATTACTGTCCTTATGGGCATTGTTGATCTGGTTCATATGTCAAATACCTTGCTCGTTTCTATGTAAGTCAAGATGATGACACTTTTTTCAGGTGGCCAAACTGGTGCTGCTGAAGACTTGCTTAAGAAAATAGGGGCTAAACATGTTCTACTATCCTAAGGTACATCGCGTCTCTACTGTATAGAATAAAGAACGAATTTATTATGGTCTGTAGCGATTGACGATGAAACAGCTAGGTGCCTTAGCCAGCTGATATATACACCGCCTAAACATCGGCAGTTTGGGCTTTACCTACAGATCTCCAGTTAATGAATGACCCCTGCCTCTCATTTCATCAAGAACAATAATAGACGACGTTAACACGAACTGATAAAACACAAAAAGACCACGCATTAACTACGAACTACTAATTCATTGACATACTCAGTACCGCTTCTCGTCTTGTATATAAAGTTCCGAAACCTCAACTTTACTGACCTTTTGGCAAACCCACGAATTGATCATTCTTCCAAGTTTACTACTCAGAGATCAAGAACAGATTCAACCTAGTCACGTCAGGATTGGGAGAAATGGGTTCGACGGGCAGAGTTGCTCTGCCAGAACACTGGACAGAGTTGAGCGCGGCCCGAGTGCACAGGCAACAATGCGCCGACGAAGTGGATGCCATCAAGAAGGCGTGTCAATCAGAATGCGAAAAAGCAAGCGTGGTGGCATGCGAAAAGTGTTTCCCCAAGGTCCTTGACAGGATGCGTGCTCGATATTGCGATGCTGAGGGCAGAGAGTGGTTCTCAGAGCGAAGAGCATTTCTGAATGAACTGGACGTCATGTTTACAGATGTCAAAGACCACAAGAAGATCGACCTCACGTCAATCGAAGACAGTATCGCATCGGAAAAAGAGGCATGGTACCGCTGGGTGCTACGCATGTACCCGCAGTTCCTCTCAGTAGGAGACGGCGGGGCAGATCAAGACGAGCTGCGAGCAATGCTAGACGACCCGGTTAAGCGCTGGGAAGAGCTCACTGAGAGGATATGGGAGGGTGTTGGCAAGCCAGCCAACTGGGAAGCCGACGTGGACTCCCTTACCGATCAAATCACAGCAGCCAAAAACGATGCAGCATCAT
This sequence comes from Fusarium sp. NRRL 29148, assembly GCA_013759095.1. NCBI lineage: Eukaryota > Fungi > Ascomycota > Sordariomycetes > Hypocreales > Nectriaceae > Fusarium > Fusarium sp. NRRL 29148. The sequence continues at coordinate 10,015 of JABSTL010000124.1, forward strand.
TGAAACAGATCTATATCGATTTCTTCTTCAAGGATTCGCAAACGGGAGAGGTGGTGGAAAATGCGCAGCAATACCTCGAAGCATATGCGGCCAGCGACACAATGTCCATTGAGCAAGTCATTGATCGTATCTCACAAGATCACAAAGCGAGCCTTACGACGGAACCGCAACGTGAGCATCACAAAAACCGACTGGATGAGCTGCGCAGAGCAAAGATGGCATTTGAGCAGAATAGGCTCCAGAATAAGACTCGAGCCCAAGCAAGCCAGACGCCCGCGGTTTCCCAGGACTTATATAACCTACCACCATGTGCGGTTTGTGCGGCTACCGTGGACTCGAAGGATGTTCTCTCATGCTCGGTGTGCCAAGCACTTGCTCACATGGGTGGCACGAGGGAACTAACAGTTTGGTGCTCGGATGAATGCTTCGAAAGGGGTGTCGTAAGTGGTACCAGCTTCTTCAGACTAACTGAATCTAACCTGAGCAGGGCGACCACAACGAATCGGAGCACGACTGCGAGAGCGGAGATAGATGTGTGCAGTATGAGGATGAAGACATCGAAATGCAGGGCTGGACTAGTAACGCCGTGGCGTGCAAGGAATGCATCGATCAAAAGATGGATACTATATACTGTTCGATAGGATGCGCAGCATCCAATCTTGCGAGGCACAGACACGAAAGACATGGACTTAAGACGGCTGCGTATGAGATTAAGAAGCTGGCAGTGCCGCTATGGGAAATCGTGGAAAAGACTTTGAAGGAGGCAAACCCGGGGCTGAAGTATACAGTGGTTGAATGAGGGTATGCGTGTATGTGTATATGTGTTAAGTTGTGTGTTGACAACTGGTGTATTATTATTTCGGCGTTAGCCATATGTTTTGATAGGCGTGTCAGAGAGTGAGAGAGAGAGCGCGGGCTTAGGCAAGACCTCAATTAAGGAAGCCTATTTTCCTATATTTTTTCGGTTCTTCTTTGTTCTATTTCTCTGGAACATCACTCCAAATACAATACTCACTCTCACTGGCTGTATATATGTGCTTACATCCAATGTCAGCAGCTGTCTAGTGTGGGTCATAAGATCCGAGAGGTGTCGGCGATTGAGCATGATTCGGTTCTTCATTACACCGGCGCAAGTCACGACTCTCTCTTTGAACATTGTCGCATGAGGTTTTCTTCCTTTCACTGCCAAATTATTGCTTGTACGTTGTCTCGTTCCATTCAATACCAAACCGCCACCCATCGACATCTCGGCACAAATGGCGAGCGAGTCACCGGCAGCTGAGGCTTGTCCAGTTCGGAAAAGGGTCTCAACAGCCTGTGAAGCCTGCCGCGCTACAAAGATAAAGTGCCAGCCGAGTGAACAGCCTGGGGTCTGCCGAAAGTAAGAACTCTCATTCGAAGATTCGTTTAAAGGGCATCATCTGACGTGGAAAGGTGCCTCGAGTCCAAGAAAGAATGTATATCGCGAACAGGCCCGCGAACGCGCAGAAGAAGGACAAAATTGTAGGAAATACTCTGTCGCATTGGGAAGCCAGGTTGATAACTTGATACAGCGCGATGGAAACTCATCAACCGCTGCCTCCTCCGCCACCAGCGCCATCAAAGACTTTCACCATTGACTTTGAAGTTCCAACACAATTGGACGTCGATGAGAACTTTGACAACCTTCGAGACTCACATGCGCAGTTTATAGACTCAATATTCCCATCCGATCCAGACGCGGATCTCAGTAGCTTCGAAGACTCGCCGCTCACCGGCTTTCCTACGCCGTCCTCATCTCACACGCTTTCGATACAATCTTTCCATGCGAAGCCCCAATTCAACCTTGACTCCGCAGAGTCGCTGTTAGTTTCGTTTCGGGGGATGCTGGTTCATTACCCTGTCATTGTGTTGAAGCCTGATGAGACCGTGGCCAGCCTCGCTGCATCCAGGCCTTTTGTCTTGTTATCGATATTGGCTGCAGCTTCTGGATCACGCACTTTGCAGGGACATACGCTTTACGACGATGAGTTTCGAAAAGTGTTGGGCCTCAAGTTCGTGGCAAGTGGCGAGAGGAGCATGGAATTGCTACAAGGCATTCTCATCTATTGCGCTTGGTCAGTATATCAGCCCTGAACAAGTTTAGCATACCTGTTAACATTCACAGGTACCCATTTCATCTGAGACCAAAGAACAGACAGGCATTCCAATACTACCGAATGGCTGGTGATCTGTTAAGTGACCTCGATCTCGACCAAGAAATTCCCAATCTTGACAACACGATACCGGGAGATATGAGCAGTATGCAGCTCGACAGACTACGGGCGTATCTGGCATACCACTACGCCGTGTCCAAGTACGTCCTCCTTGAGATACACCAGTACCAAATTACTCACAATTTGGACAGCTTCCTCTGCACTTGGAAAAAGATGGATCTGCTCATGCCCCAGTGGACGCCCTGGACCGCGACGTGCTGCGAACTTCTTCACTGCCACGCCGAAGTTGATGGTGATGTTTCACTGAGCTACCTTGTTCAACTTGCAAACATGACAACCACAGCGAACAACTCGATACGAGATAATGATCCACAGGTGAACCAGCAGGTTCAACTTATGCTGCTGGGTCTCGAGATGCAGCACAAGGAGATGAAAGAGACCATGGTACCACATCTCTCTCGTTCAGGTAAGCAATCTTTATTGTAGTGCTAACATTTCTAACGTTATACAGCACCTGTGAAACTCGCACATCTCTTCTTCGACGTCTTTTTGCAAGGTGGTGCCATCTTCTGCCTCACACGCGCCAACACAAAGAAACCTCATTTCATCCACCCATCATCAGTCCGTCTCACACGTTGTGTGAATAACACCCGTGCCCTGTTCGATTACCTTCTGAACCTCGACAGCTTCAAGTACTTCACAAGCATCGATTGGACAAAGTTTATCCTATCCGTGATCCTCGCCGTGCGACTCTCTTTCCCCATATCTGAGGTTCCAGACTGGGACCATGCTTGGGCACGTTCACAGTTACGGTTTGACGAATTCCTCGAGTTCATGTGTGACGGGCCGGAGGATCTCACACCGTCTAGTAAACGTGTCGACGTACTCTCCGCAAGCCGTGTGATACTGCGTATTGTGAAATCAAAGTACGACAGACGCGTTGCTATACTCACAGCACCGAGTCTAACTTCAAGGGGTGTGGGACACCAAGGATGCCCCATGTTTGATAAAGATATGCAGCCATACATATCGGCGTGGGACACAGACTATGACATGAATTCTGCAGTGCTCACACCGGGTCTGAATACGGATGGACAGCAAACGATGTACCATGATCTATGGGCCACCATGACCATGAGTTGGGCAAATGATGGCTCAGTGGAATCGTAGAGCTAGCGGAGCTTTCGTCCTATGTATTATGTGCAGCCAATGGATGTAATATCTCAACTATCCCCAAACAGTTGGCGTTGTCAACATCAAACTTGAACACTACCACCCTGGTAAACATGTGACAGATGCCTCACTCGCGCAGTAAGCAATCTCATAGCTACGGTTTCAGTCTCATCCTAGGTGATTTGCATACTCGATCTCTGGGTCCATCGACTGGTAGCACTCTACTGCAACTCCATTTCCACTGCCACCACCGTCGTCCCAAGTTTATCATACCTGCATGAGCATCCCCCTCACATACACACACACACACAAACACCAGAAACAGATTATCTGATCAACCTCTCAACTAATACCCTACCCACCAGATCGTCTCCGCCTCCTCTCCCATCCAATAACCGCAGACCACACAATCTCGGTGCCTCTGCAGGCGTCTCAACACAGAAACAACCCATTTCCACCCCCTGTCCTCGCCCACACACCCCTTGCTACCGGTTATTCCCACATGACAACCTCCCTTGTCGCACAGCATCTTTCCCCCTTCCCAATTTCCGCGCCCGTCCCGTCCGCCCGTCGAGGGCTCGGCCCGCGAACCTGGGTAAGCTATATTGTTGTGTAGTAGAGTGTAACCCATATACAGGCTGTAAACAGAGACAGATGCATATCGGTAAGCACCATCCTCTGGGGCCTCCCGTCACCGGTTCCCGATGGTGCGTAACACGAGCACGAGCATCGATACAGGCACAGGCGCCTCGGTCTGTGTACGAAACGCCCACTGCAGCACCACTCGAAGCACATACTCAGATACACGACACACTTTAACTTGCATCTGTCAAGCCACACAATGCTACCCTACCCTGTCAGCATTTGTATGCGTGGAAGCCTCAGAGCCATTGGTTAATAGCCGGGTTCATCGAGACGGATATGCCTCACCGGTAATGCTGGTAGATACTCTCATATGATCAAATATCTAGGACTTGAGCATATACAAGTTGCATTTCTTGATTATGGACGAGGATATCGTCGGCTTCACTTTTAATGGACCACGTTCTTTGGGGTAGTAGTTGCAACGTCAAGCTGACTGGACATGCAATGACATTGAAACTGCAATTCAAGCGCTGTCAAACCAGTAATATTGTGATGATGAGGCTAGTGGCATGCGAATGCCCCTCGACATTCGTCAATACTTCGCAATGCGGAAGGGAACTTGAATAGGCATGTGGTTGTTCGATTGAGATAACCAAAGAGCGAGGGAATTGGCATTGCATGCACGTCGAGACACGAGAGTTTAAAACAATTAAACAGCTGAAACTTGTACTCTATCGCTAAGAACCGCCTACCGGCCGAAGGTAGGAATCTGTAGCCGTGTCGTTGAGACTCAACAACATTGACCAGAAATAAGCCCATAATCCACCGTGCTATGCTTCATCCGCCCTAATCAAGATGTAAAAGGCTGTGCTTGCAAATGCGTGCCCCCCAACTCGCGTGCAAGTCCGAATTCTGATGCGCGAAAAGAAAAGAAAAGAGAAACAAATAGAAAGGAAACGCCCTATTCCTGCGCCTGACGCGGTGCACATATGGATATATCGCGTTAAGCCCAGTCCCTTCCCAATGTTCCATTGATGCTGCCCTCCCTTCCAAATGCGACATCTCAAAGAGCTCTGATCCAACAGCAACCGATGTGAGCTCAAGTATGCCTTGTGTCGTTGTCTAGCCTGACCAAGATGACCATCAAGAAAGACTTCAAACGCCAGTTTCCCGTAGTGATGGATCAGATAGATGAACTCCTCAATGCCGATGCGGTCTGCTGGAAATGCCCAGTGGTGATATCTTGGTATGCGTGTGTGTCGAGTCCCTGATCTCGTGTAGCCGTCCGATCCCATGCTCCAATCCTTCTGAATGCAAACGCGGGACGACCGCTCCAGTTTCTTCCATGCTCCAGGGAATCCTGATCCATCCTTACCTTATTCCAAATAAACTCCCAGCATTGATTGATATGAACCAAATGAATCTCAATAACCCGCGGTTCCCTTAACCCCGTTCTTTCATGCAAAAAACACTTTCCATTGTGACTCGCCACATCTCAACTCCTAACATTCATTCTTCGTCACTTCCTTTGGTAATTTTCGCCATGCTGTACCGTCTTTGTTTTACTGCTTTTCTCTTCTTCTTTTGGTTTTGTACCGTGAAGTCATAGGTTGCGCCTCAGTTTTAGTTGCCAATAGTATTGAGAGAAATAAGGGATGCGATCAAGTCGGAAGGGGTTCGCAGCGAGAGTTGGTAGCTTGAACTCGAAGTACGAGACCCAGGTAAACAGTGCGTCAAGTTACACAAGATCAAAGCCTGGTGATACTTGATGTCTGTCGGCTTTGAATTACATCCACACCGAGCCGAACCATCCACCAGACGGCTGTAAGTTGAAGAAGCACTCCCAACTGCGAGGAATCAAAACGCCGTATATAAACGATGAAAATGAGTGGGTGTTCGTTAAAAATGGGGAATCATTGAGGAAATATGAAGAAAAAAGAAAACAAAAAAGTATGAAAAAGCAATGCATCAATTGAGCACGAAAGCCCCCGGGCCAACGACAGGTATAGTCACAATCTACAACCCGAGGATGTGGACTGTGCTCCTCAACCATGGAGCGTATTTCGTTTAATTTCGCAGCATATAAGATTGACCGAAGCCTGATGACTGATCATGGGCACTGTGAGGCGATGGCGTAGCATGATTGTTGAACGCGGGGACAGGCCAGCCTTGATGTGTGAAACCGCCAAAAGTGCCAGCGGGGCTGGGGTTCATGGAGGCCCCTCCATGGAAGGGGCCTCGGCCGTTTCCGAGCATGGGCGGGGGGAGACCAGGAGGTGGTCCAGAAGCTGTGCGGTTGGCTGACCCGAAAGCATTCATAGAAGCGGCAAGATTGCCGTTCATTTGACCCAGTGCACCTGGGTTTGCATGAGCAGGATTCTGACCGGCTCGTACACCAAGGGGGTTCTTGGAGAAGCTAAGTCGAATTCCCCCCTTATTGCTGTTGGACAAAAGTTTCCCATATAGTTCCGTCAGTGCCTTGGAAGCGAATGGGATGTCTTCGAATTCGACAAAGCACATAGGCCCATTTCCTTTCGTGCGAAAACAAAGACGTTTGTAACCCCGCTGCTTGGAGAAGAGAGTCTTGAGTTCTTCTTCTGCCGTGTCCATGGGAAGGTTACCAACATACAGAGTGTTGCAAGGAGGGTTCTGATCAGCCGTATTGGTGTGTGGATAGTTCATACGTCCGTATGGTGATTGGTTTGGAGCCTGGTACCCATAATGGCCCTTGCCTGACGGAGACATTGGGCCAGACTGTGCTGACATTCCGCTGCCGTATTGAGGTAGAGACGAAGGAGCGGAAGGGGGCATGTTGGTGTTGAGTGAAAGAGCATTCATCCCGCTGATGGGAACACTAGGAACTGTGGCCCTGCGCGGTGTATTGCCGTAGAAAAGTGCGTCATCAACGAGAACGGGGGTGTCCAAACTATCGTCATCAGTTTCATTGGCGATGAGGCTCTTGCCTGTCACCCTGCCAGGCTCGTTCAGGCGATTGCCGATGGGAGAAGGTGATGAGAAAATCTGTTGCAACTTGCCATCACTCTGAGGAAGGTCGTGCCCTGGGTAAACATTGGCTGTTTGAGGGGAGATGCTCTCCAGTGATTGAAAGCCGCTGTGAACAGCTTCTGTAGGCTGTTGATGCGCAGCAGGGGGCTCGTCGCTGAGAATTTCGACACTCAAAAGCGCACTATTGGAAGTGTTCGCGCACCCATGCAGCAGTTGTTTGGCGTCCTCAGCGCCGGCCCTTGTTCGGAATTTGAGCAATGCTTTACGATAGTGTGGCTCTGCAGGGTCAACAGAAAGTAGTTCGACATCAACAAGATCTTGCGACCAAACCAGCATGAACCGCACCGACTCCCTCGAGGTTTCCAGCGGCAGATTTCGAATCAAGACTTTAACTGGGGGAGATGAGAAGCCTATTGGGGCCGGAGTGTATCTGTGGATATCGCGCGGCATCTGGGGATGAGCATATGGTGGCGGCATAGATCGAGGGCCAGGAGGGAGAAAACTTGGTGTAGCCATGGCCGAAAGTGACGCAGTAGATGCGGCTGTACTTGTGGTGTTGGATAGGGCTGCTGTCGCAGCAGATGACTTGACTGAAGTAGCCGTTGGAGGCGGCAAGGGACTTGCGCGATAGGAAAGATTGGCTGTTGGAGATGCTATCCTTGCTGGATCGGATGGTGGTGCGCTTCGATCAATGTTCATTGCCCACTGTGCAGTTGCATAAGCTGAGACAAAATCTTATTCGTCGGGGAAATACGATTTGGGGTTAAGCGAATGCGACGATCGAAGAGACCTTGGAGTTCGAGCTTGTTGTGATCGCGTCTGTGGTGGGTATTGTATTGGTGCAGTCGCGGGCGCAATCGCAAAAGTTGATGATGAGTATGTCGTCAAACTTTGATAGGTGAGAGACGACCAGGCAAGAGTGAATGGTTTGAGGCGGATCGCAGTCTGGCGCAATCTGCCTTTACGTGGTGGTTGAGGATCGAGGTGAACAGTCGTTGCGCGGTGGTGGCTGACACGGATGATTGATGATTGACTCAATGATATCAGTATGGATGCAATTGGGTCTGTTATTCGCTGTAATCAAGACAAAGTAAGATATTGCGCTCTGTAAGTGCGATGTCGCGTTAGCAAGATGATGGGTAGAATGCGCCGAGAAAATGACGTGAAAAGGAGTGCGACAGACAGGACAGACTGTCGCAGTGAACAGAGCAAGCAGGTGTGGTGCAAGTTGCAATGAATGTTGCGAGGATTGGAGAGGGGGGCCGTTGTGGTTAATGTAGGGGGGCGCCAGAAACTCTCATACCCCAACCGCAGGACACGGCTACCTTAGGTAGGGGAGAAAAAGTAGCGGCAGTGGTAGTGCCTGTAGCGAGAAGATGGTGGGAAGGTTTGGCAATGCTTGGTATCCCTACAGCAGGGAAGCAAGCAAGCACGTAGTGGAGGTGGATTTGGGGCCTGCGTGGGAGGGCAGTACGGTATGGGTGTCCCAAAAGACCAGACTGGTATGTGACGAGATACGCTGGGGTGAGGGGACACGGGATTGTACCTTGGTGCCTGAATCAAGCGAGGGAGTTTTAAACACCTTGTGTAAGAGGAGCCAAGGGAATGGAGGCCAACCAAGAGAGTGAGACTCGATGGGTAGCAGCAGCAGAGTGACGGGACAGGCGGAATACCCCTAAAAGTTCAGGTAACACCCAAGAGTGGCACAGATACTGATGCCAGTAATTACTTTGTCTGTCCTGGACTACCAAAGATTGAAGAGAACGACAACCCTGCGAGATCCTGCCAGTGTGTGTGTGTGTGTATGTGTAGATGGAGGGATGATGTTGGGAATGAAGAGGAGAAACGGGAAATGAAGGGGATAATTTGGGAGCAGAACGCGGGAGATGAACGGAGAGGGGGCGAGCAAGACCGTGTGATAGGTATTGTTAACCACCTTACCTTAGTAAAGTCACTCACTTATTTTAAGAGAGATACAGATGTGTAAGGTAGGTTGGTAGGTTGTGGAGATGGGTGAGAACTTGGAGGGTAACAACGGCAGCGAGAATCGCAAAGTGCGGCGCGGGCGCAAGTAGTCCGTCTGTACTCCGTAGGTAAGCTGGTAGGGTAAGGTAAGGAAGGTAATCAGTCAGTAGCTGGAGGTGAGAATCTGTCGCAAGTCCCGGTAATTCCTCAGCTAATGTTAGGTCAAGGTACAGCAAGTAAGTGCTCCGTAAGGTCCGTTTCCTTCTGACGCTCGGTCCAAGCACTGCTGATCGATTTGGTTTCTTGCTTGGGCTGGGCTGGGCTGGAGTGGACTGGTTCGGCTGCTTCCAAGTCTTTGGTTCAATGGAGTAAATTGGAACCGTCCTTGTCCTTGTTGTGCCTGGGTACGCTGGACGCTTTGCTTGCGTTTGGTGGACACGGCCTTCGCTAGCGAGTATCGTGTCCGGGGATCAGGTCCGGGGATCAAGGGGCTCAAGAAGCTTGGACTAAAGGGGAATGGTTGGAGAATAGAGTGGTTTTCTGCTTGGTTTCAAAGATGCGGTTGTTGATCCAAACAGCTGAAAAAATGCTGATGAGTAGAGAGCTATTAAAGAAGCCAGCTCCGAGGTAAAATATGGTAGATGGTGCAGGCCGCCTTGGTATCCAAGGGCCCGAAATGCGTCTCGTGCAGATGCTAGTTACAGTGGTACGCTGGACTCGGTATTGCATGTATGTGCAGTTCAGTATTTGTAGTATGCAGTTGGCTGATGCAGTCCAGCCAAAGCTGTTTCAGCCGCAATTGAGACTCGATGTGCCTGAGATGGCTCGAAAGCCAGATTAGCCACTTGAGGTCTGAGCGGTCATCTGTATCATTATGTACGTACGCAATATGTTGCATCCAGGTAATTCCCAGGCATATGTATTAGTCCGTCCATACCTAGGTAGGTAGGTAGTCAATGAAGAGGGGTAGAAAACGCACTGGGAAAGGTCAAGGACGGTCTCGGATTTAATAGACGGGGTCAAGGAAAGCAAAAGTTTATTTATTGATGAAGCAACCTTGGACCTTGCCTTACACGACAAACCTCATCCAACACAGCCTCCCACGGCAATACGTGAGCTATGATTCACCGACAACTTACATGCTTTCTGTTCGACATGAGTTAATGACTCACCTGGCTTTAAATTCTAACCGCAGACCTTGCCCAGAATTCATGTAAAATACATTGACGCAAAGCTTGTATGTGTGCATCCCCTCAGGATGAAGGTGAGAAAGTGACTCTGGGAGAGTGGGTACCTACTGATTTGTTATCCCAGGAGCGCGAGCGAGTGTGAGTGATTGAGTGGGGTGTGTACGCAATTTTTTGGCGTCAATGGTGTGTTTGTCTCTAGGCTATCGTACCAATCGGAGCGCGATCGCATGGTGTAGTGCAAAGTCAAAACAAAAGAAAGTCTGTCTACCTGAAGTTTAGCGCAATCCGGTGCCATCTGGCGAATGAGTGACTTGTGCTGAGGTTGAAAACGGTGGACGCTAAAGATGGAGGTTGACGCTAACTCTTCCCAACCAGCATCAAAGAAGCAAAATGCCGACCAGACAGACCAGACAAGACAGACATGGAGGGGCAGGGAGGGGAAATGCGCCAAACCAAAGACGAGCCGAGCTCAGATAAGTAAAACATAGAGTAACTTAGACACATACGTACATACATCAGCGAGGGGCAGGTGATGTAATGTATGTCATGTTGGGATTCGAACATCCAGAGGTCAACAAACAAAGCAAATTCAAACATTGATCCATCCATCCTCACATGATCCTAGTGGCTAAACGCAATAGCATTATGGGCCGGTATCTGTCAATTCACGCCGCGTCGCTAACGTTCGATTGCATCCAAGGCTGGCAATTATCCAATGGAGATGGCTGTTTCATTGGGATTTGTAGATTGGATGGTTGCTAAGCCTGCAAGTCAAGCGCCCATGAATGGAGAGATCTTAGATCATACAAGGTCATCAAGATCGAGTCTGTCATCTGGGCAATCCCTTCCTGCCCAAACAAGCAAACAACAACTGCAGGCAGTACAGCAAGGTAAGGTAGGTACCTCTCTCCCGTCTTCCATGTTTCCCCCGGCGGCTCTTGCCAATCTCACTTTACATATGGAGTACATGCAAGAGCAGAGAGTGGGGCAGGATCTTGCTTGGCCATCCACACACACCCAGGGCACCTCGCTCATGCAGAATTAAATACTGTAGGCCCCCCCTCGGCAACTAAATCGCCGAATGAAGTCTCGACAAGCGGGGACTTGGAAGGTGAGCTTCCTGCTGAATTGGTCGAATTACGATCATGATCATGATGGTGATAGAGTTGGTAAGGTAGGCAGCACCGACATACCTAGTATACGTCGCATACATCATAACATTATCACTTGCATCATTTCGCTCTTGTTACAAACCAAACCAATGGACTTGATAAAAGTGCCTTTACTCATCAAGCACAAGCTTATCATCAGCTGCTTTCATACCAATGAGCGCACTCGCAACCGCGCCTCAGCCTGAAACTGAAGGGTCCAAACGCCAACTCAGACTTTAATTCAACCCTCCCATGGACACAAACAACATCACCAGGGCCATAAGGTAAGCACCCCAGTTTGACTTTCGTGAAGCTGTTGTCGTCATTTGTCCCTATCATCGTCGTTTCACAGAAGCCATGCTCGGGCTTGCGACTTTGTTTACTTTTCGTTACTTTGTGGACGACATACAAGCAGCCACAGTAACACTATCTACGGACTCGCCTGGGTGTGGTGAAAGTGCATCTGCATCTTAAATGAACTGCAACCTCGTGCTGTTGCAAACGCAAGCTGGCTCGTGCCCGGATGTCTATGACAAGACGCCGTTGACACCATAGACAGAGGGGAACACTGCTTCCTTCCAAGAATACACTCTAATGATGTGAAACCAGGGAACTCTGACCGAAGCATGAAAAACACGTCGGCCCGTCGAGCTACGTATCAGCACGAACATAAATAACAGCCATGTACGGAGTTATACCGAGTGTCTCTGGGTTTGGGGCGTGTTGTCCCGACAGGAGCCACGTCTACCCCCCATTTTCGAGGTGCTTGCTGAGGACATTGGACCCTCTAAGTTAGCGAGTCCCCAGTCCTGTCACCTCCCAACTCAGTTATAGCTAAACCTCCCAGGGCTGTGGCCGCGGGCGGGAGGGGTGCACAGCCGGTGAGCCAGCATGCAGCGATTGTTGACAGGGGTAAACTGGCCCCTCCCCTGTCAATCAACCAAGATAATGCCCTGTTACTGGAAGCTTTCTTCTTGCCGTGTTTGTCATCTCAATGCCCACTGGAGAGCAAAGCACTACGGTCTGCGTGAATGGGATGCATCTTTCCCCAGTTTGGTGGTGTCATCATTAGAAGTCAATGCGTTCGCCAGCGCGCAGACTTAACGGCATATCGAAGACAAAGCAACGGCGGACCTCGGGTCTTGTCCTTCCGGAATTCGAGCTTTGTTCATGTGGTTGTGCAAAACAAGACGGCTCATTTAGTGTGACTCGGTCAATCTGGTTCATGGTTGAACAGGTGCATGGATGTCCATGACCACGTTTATGATACACCCGCAGAATGTGTAGAACACCTACGGAGTAGGTTCCCACTTATATCGCTATCAAGCTCAAGATTGAGCGACATGGTAGAACAGCTCGCCTGCATACAACGACTGGGAATAGACACAACAACCTGACTTCCCAGATTATTGGGCTCCCGGATCGATCGAACGGCCCGCTTGCATCCACAGGCCTAATAAATGGCCCCCACCGCGGACATACAGAATGGGGAATTAGAACTGAGATATGCGCTAGTCAAGGCCAGTTTGACGATTAAGTGAAACTACAACAAACTGCACAGTTTCAAGCTTCACGAAAACATACATACTTGGAGCTCAGCGCTAGGGGGCTTGTCGACGGAAATCAGGCACCCTGCGAGTGGAGTCATGGCTTGAACTCTGTAGTGCACATCAGGGATGGCTCCGCTTGGTTCCAATGCCTGAATGTCCTTCTTGTCGCAGCAATGTTTCATCCCTTCTCAAGGTCGTACAGATTTAGCCACGGATAGAAACGACACTATGGGTTAAAAGTCATCCCGGCAGCCTCCGGGAACTTGCCAAGGGCGAATCTATCAACACCCAGTTTGGCTTCTAGTCCAGTTCTGAAATAACAAAATAGCAGAATCAGGGACCCTCAACAAGAAGGGTATCCCTTTTCTCCCTTCATCGCTAGCATGCCTTCTTCGTACCCGTATCACCTTTTTTCAGCCACCAAAAGGGCACGGCCTCGGCAGGATACCCGTTCCAAAACCGAAGCCCACTTCCACCTGGGTTTCCTCAATCACTTTCGGGATGCGAAAACTGAGACTCAAGCTACTGAATGACCAGTCCTGCATATAATGCAACCCGTTGTGCTGAAAACATTCTTATTCCCCATTCTTCATGAAGCGGGCAGTCGGATCTCCCAAAGGCTGGGAAGGAGAATGCAGGAAGGATACAATGATATCGTCAATGAAGCGTCATCTTGAGTTGTTGTTGATTGAGGAGTGTATCAAACAACATTCAATCGAGGATACGAACATGCTCCTTTCAAAAATCCTGAGATACATGATCCAGTGTACTGTCACTTACTACAAATCTCAGCGCATTGGATGATAATTCATCTTCGCAAGAAGGGATGGTGTGTCAAACCTCGCATCCTTCGTTAGCAATCCAAACAAACCACTATGGATGGTAATTACTTTTGAAGTCACCTATCTTACCAATGGTGATCCACGAGCTTCTTTTTTCGAGAATAAATAGGAAGGCACAAGAAAGATAGCCATCGCTTTCTCCGTTGCTGAGTCCGAGTCATAGCCTTATCGAGACATGGTGTTGTCGCAGAGCCATTGCCTGGCGCGTGAAGATACAGCTTTAAATTTGAAGTTTGACGTTCCCGGATAACGACCCTGGGTCGCATCGTCATCCAGCCCAATCAGGTCGTCATTACTCGATCCCGATTGGGCTTTGGCAGCCTATACCTGTAGCAGAGCTTGGGGAACAGGACGTTTTGCACCCCTACGCTCGGTATCCTATTGGCTTGACTAGAGGTGTGTGTTATCAGACCTCGTGGTGATATCGCATAGCTTCTTACCAGTCATTGCACTGATGACGGAGATGAGAATCCTTGGAGACTGAACAAGCGCTTTGTGCGAAATTTCAATGTGAACTTTCAGCATCTCATTGACGAGCCTCAAATTCGTAAAGACGGGGATACTGCCTGCCCCGTAATTTGATGTTATCTACAGGTCCTTCAGGCACGGTGCCAGCCATCCAGTCGTACATACGCGGATCTCTTACCCAATCGTTTGTTGGGAGCATCATCACATCTCAGATAGGTACAATCGTGCGCATTGAGTGATCCCCATCAATGATTTGTCCCTTGCTACCCTCTACCCACGCAGGAAACCAACATGTGGCCTAACGGTACCACGTGAGTGACGGATTGCGGCTGAGCGCAACATTCTCAGGCACAAATTCAGGGTCTTGGTAAAGGTATTACCAAAAACATCCACTAAACGAGTTAACCATTCTACAGGACCCAGCCATTGATTCGAAGTTGAAGATGGCGCTAGCAACACCTCACAAGTTGTGTCTATTGCAGCACAGAAAGGACAGCCTCGATTGCTCCTCATGGGTTTACTACTTTCGGTTCATTGATTTTTACAATTGTGTCTGTGTGTGTAGGAAACCACGCTGCCATGTTGGATACGACAGGGATCCCCTGGCGTGGCTTTTAACGCCAACTGTCCAGCCCATTTCACAGGCCTGCGCCCTAGTCCGTGAGTGAGGTCACCGAGGCATGAGCGTGCCAGGCCCAGATGTCCATCCCAGCCCGTCGGTCGGGGCTGGTGTGTCTAAAGCCCGTCACATCCCGGTGGTATCACTGGATCCCTAGGCTGGATGCCTGGTATAATGACTGACGCAAGACCACTTGAGCAAAGTCACGACAACCATTTTGAGAAACCATTAATTACTATTCAGTCCAAAACAAAGCTTGGTCCAACCGATCAAGCGCGGATGATCTCGGATCTGGCTTCACATTGGGCAATCGAGTTTGCGTGCTGATGTTGGCTTTAGGATCCATTAAATTCTAGACGAAATGATCGACGGTGCCCGATAACCGTCGATACTCATGTGACACATTCAAATCTTCTCTCCCTTCTCAACACAGACTAAAGTCCTAGACAGCCAGCCACTGTCTAAGCCGTTGGCGTTGGGTGGATGTGCTTGTTCGCACTAACATTGAACCCTTGCCTTGAGACAAGGAGATCCCTAGAGTCGCTAATGGCGAGGAAAGACGATCCCCTGCGCGACTGTGTAAAATACTCCGAAAGCAAGGGGTAGTTGTTGGTTGAACGTGAATGCTTTCCCCTCCTGCTGCATATCCTGTTCGGCTTTGCTGATGTGCTCGCTCATTTGCCTGACTGACATGATTTTGTCCAGCAAACGGCCTTGCTTCAGTAGGGCTGTTTGTACCACGGCGTTGAGGTCAGATGAATCAGAACTGCCAAGTTGGCGGCAGTGATGCTTAGAACAGGGGGGCTGAAAGCTTGCACCAGATGAATCTACCTCAATATGGTAGACTGACCAACAAATTATTTTGCAGGCATGCAGCTCAAGGTTCCTGAGCTAGAGGATGGCAACCACACCCTCCCAGATCAACCGCATACATTGAGCAATGATGAGGGTGATCAAGTTTATTATCAGCACCATCATATGTGATGACCAAGATGACTGTTTACTCTGTTTTATAAGATCAATGGTCGCCTGACCAGCAATAATTTGCCTATTTGCTGACTTGGCATTCATGCCGGGTGTTTCGATGGATAAATGGCCCGAGAAAGGGCAATTGACAAAACCTTTCACGAACTTCCGAACTTCACAGCCGAGATGCTGTTGCCAGATTTGGGCTTACAGCAGATTGTTCAGCGAGTCTTTCTCAAACAGCGCTGTTCGGCACCGTAGGACCAGCACAGTACTTCATGGTGCCGGGCCTCCGGATCACAGGGGGAAAGTCCATAGCGAAATATTGTCTATAGCTACAGCCCTTCTACCAAGGCTACTGAGCTCTAATGAATGTCAATCCCCGGTTGTGGCCCCCAACAATGTAGCCTCTGTTGAGATCTGGGCATAGAAACTCTTGTCTGTTGTTGTGTCCGAAGATAGCCACGAGCCTGCCTGGGACTGCTAAGCTCCGAACAGCCATGAGCACCCAAGAGGTGAATGGTGAACATGGCGATGTGTAAGAGTCCTTTATCACTTGCTTGGTGGGTATTGGAGAAGTTTATCGGATTTATGTTCTGCAAGCCTAGAATTGTTTGCGCATTGAGGTTCTCATCACTGTCAGTGGATTTGTCAGTGAAACTGCGTTACATTTCAACAGTGAATGCAAGAAAACGGAATCTTTTCTACATCTTCTCCTCTTCCTCTTCCTCTTCCTCTTCCTCTTCCTCTTCCTCTTCCTCTTTCATCTTCATCTTCATCTTCATCTTCATCTTCATCTTCACCTTCACCTTCACCTTCACCTTCACCTTCACCTTCACCTTCACCTTCACCTTCACCTTCACCTTCACCTTCATCTCGGTCTTCGGATCCCAAATCGTTGGCATCATCAACAACATCTGGAGTGGATATCCAATACCTACCAAGCTCGAGACGACCCGCTAAAGCTAATTTATCGGGCCTCCGAGGAAACAACATTACTCGATAGGCAGATCAATAAGGTGAGATTGGCCTGGACCCTGCAAAAAAGAGCTCAGACTCCACACGGGAGATATTTTTGGTCCAACGGCTTTTGGCTTGATAGCTGACTAGGTTCGTTGTACGTAGCTGAAGCTGAAGCTGGGGCTAATTTGTTTGGCTTGATAAATAGGTCAGCAAATAGTTTTCCTATACTCGCAATCACTATCATACCGTGTTCGTTTCGTACATTGCTCTGTTGCCGGAGAGTTAATAGACTACCACAGTTGCCGAGATCATTTCTACTCTGTTCATACCAGAGATCTCACCTGTCCAAGCACATACAAACGTTCAGCTATGGAGCCCACCAACGATATCAAGGGTCTCATCCGCCAGTCACCGCCCGTGGATGTGTCCAAGCCCTACGATGCCACAACTCTCAAGGGTAAGACTATTGTCATCACTGGCGGTGCTAATGGTCTTGGTTCTTACATGGTTCGCGAATGGGCATCGCATGGGGCAAATATCATCATCGGCGATGTCGCTGACGCAGCGGGCGAAAAGCTCGTAGCTGAACTGACAACTCAGTATCCAGACTCAGCGTTTGCCTTTCAGCATTGCGACGTCACTGACTGGGAGTCACAAGTCAGCCTCTTTGAGATGGCTGTTCACGTCAGCCCTCATGGAGGCATCGATATTGTCGTCCCCAATGCCGGCATCATCCTTCCTGACGTCTCTATTCAGTTCGAGGAGCCTACTCTCAAGAATGGGCGTCTTCCAAAGCCCAACACGGCTCAGTTCGACGTCAACATCACTGGTGCTGCCTATACCACTCACCTCGCCATGTACTGGCTCCCACAGAATGGATCTTCCCCGCGAGATCGTTGCCTGCTTCTCGTCGGTTCGCTTGCGTCTCTTTGCCCTTTCCCAACTCAGACCATGTACACGATGAGCAAGCATGCTATTCTTGGTCTCTTCCGCACCCTTCGTGCTACGTCTTTCCGGAGTGGCGTTCGTGTCAATATGATCACTCCCTACTATGTCTCCAAGTCCAACATGCTCAAGCTCCCCATCGAAGCAGCCTTCCTCTCGGGCACAGCAGGCGGGGCAATGATCGAGGATGTCATTGATGCTGCCACTCGCCTCATTGCTGATGAAGAGATTGCGGGTCGTGCACTCTGCGTCGGTCCCAAGCTCAAGTCCGCTGGTGTGGATGGTGTGGAGGATGTAGATGCTCTCATGACCGTCCAGGACTCGGAGAACAACGGACAAGGGCGTGCTGTATGGGAGTGCTACGCCGATGACTATGACAACGTTGATGCGTTTGTGAAACGCTTTATTTTACTTCTGAACGCCGCTGAAAGAGTCAAGGGGTGGTTTGGTATTTTCACTGACGTTTGGGGCATGCTGCGACGCAAGTGAGCAGCAGCCAAGGATCGCCGAAGACCCCATTGCGGTCGCTTTCGGTGTCAGTTTCATGAGCATTTGAGCAGTCGGATTGTGATCGGTCTTTGGAGACACGTCATAGTCAAGGCTTGGTTACACACGAAATCATGTATGCAGAATATTGCCAAGTCATGAGGATAGCATAAGACGTGTCGTACTGGATAACGGGACCGTAGGAATGTACACAAATAGAGAATCGAATGGCTTATTGCCATTATAAGATAGCATCTCGTATATGTGATGAGTCGTGGCATCAATGGACAAATAGCTGTTCGATAAGTAAGGGTGGTCTGAACACGCGGCTTGTCGCAGCTTCATGCAGTGACTTTTTTCAGGATGGTGACACATGGGATGGCGGGCAAATGTTGTATAACATGTCACGATAAATCCGTGGCCAGACTTCACGTCGGCTGCAATGTAAAGTTAAGATTGGACAGCGATGCTCGAGGACTCGGAGGATAGTTCACGCGGTGTTGCAACACAGGTTCAAGAGAAGTTCCGAGATGCGAGTAAGCCCCAGGGAATGGAATATATTGGGCAGAAACTAAACATCACCTTTGTCATATCGGAATAGAAGCTGGTAAATGCCTGTATTTGCATGGCCTATGTTGCTTCATTCTCGTCACTTTATCAATGCAAAGGTTGTACTACTTGATCATACCAAAACAGCTTCTCATCCATCTCACCATAGTTCAAGAAGTAGAAAAAAAATACCCATACCAAACCCTGAAAGCAATAAACATGTACCGGACCTATATCCCAGATCCGATATCCAACGCCTCCAACACCGTAATGTGGAATACAATATGGGAATTGTCGATCCCAAAACACCAGTGGCTTAGCTCGAGCATGCGACGCCATGCGATTTGACTCTATTCGATTCGGTGTGATGCGTCATGTCGTCTATACGCGTCGGTCTCGTTTCAATAATGCGATTCGAGTCTGCAGAGTCTGGGGCCAGCTCGCAGTCAAATACCGTCTCGCCTCATGAGACCGCGAGGTCGTTCAGGTGGTCCTTCCGAGAGCACCAGATAGCTTTTATAAATTTATTTTAAATGGCCGTGATCCGCGTAAAACGTGCTGTATAATGTGAGAGAATTGAGGGGAAATGCCGAGGCCTAGAAAATTGAATTGAGAGAAGTGAAAGAATTCCAGTGCTTAGATGCCATCCAGTGGCCATTGTTCTGAAAGTGGTTCGTTGAGTTCACAGGATCACACATCGCGGTGAATCTTTCTTTCGGCGACGTCGTTGACGCCTATGAGAACTCCGGCCATGATCATACTTGTAGTCGTCATTGGGTCCGTCATTCGCGTGTTGCTCGTCCTCCTTACGCAGCATTTGCCTGCAGAGATCGATAAAGACCTCATCAACGTTGGCTGCAGATTTATTAGTCCAAATGCGGCGAAAGAAGCCATGCATGCATGGGAGGACGGGCAAACTTACTCCTTGTCCTCGCGCTAGCCTCATAGTAGGGTGCGCCCCATCGTTGTGAGATGGAGAAGCCCTTGGCTCGGGGCACAGCGCGATTCTCCTCCAAATCGGCTTTGTTACCGACAATGACAAGAGGTACATTTTCATCGTCTTTTATGCGGATAATTTCTTCGCGCAAACCTGCCAGTTCGCTTAGGGAGGAAGAAGATGTGATACTGAATACAAGAAGAAAACCTTGGCCGGTTTTCATGTACAGATCCCTCATGGCGACTGTACCAACATCAGTACGAGGGTCGTGCGAAAGTTGTTGAGACATAGAGGAGGACCTACCGAATTGCTCGGTCCCCGCAGTATCGAGGCTAGTTAGAGGCCGAGTCAGTGACAGCTCTTCAAACACGGATTGAGTGGTGAGACAATCAAGGTGTAAAAACTCACATTTCGAGAATAACTTGACGTCCCTGAGACGAGCGAGTCAGTCAGAAGGGGTCAGGTAGTGGCATTGTTGCCGTGCGCAATACTCACATCAACCTGAAGCTGCGTGCGATAAGAATCTTCTATGGTGGGATCATAGCTCTCGATCCACTCATTGTGGACGAACTGGGCTGTTCTCGCATGAGCCTTGTACTACAAAGGGGAAGACAGGGAAGCGTGGTAGGATTGCGCATGCAACGGTGGGACGCAGGCGCAGCAACATGGAGAACATGGGACGAGGGGAAGATGAAGGTGAAGGTAGAGGCGAAGGCCGCGGCCAAGGGATAGTGACCACTCACCAGTTAAACAACTTTTGCCCACGCCGCCTGTCAAATGATAAACGAGTCAGACAAGCGCACATGTAAGAAAGGGAGAGTCAAAGCGAAAGGGTTGCGTGGTGGGTGTTGGGTGTTGGGTATGGACGAACCTGCTCCCAGGACTACCACATGGAGTTCGCGACTGAGTAGTGAATTAGCATCAGGTACAACAGAGTGTCAGGTATGTATAAGCCGAACCTGGGTTGGTAGTGATAATGTCGTGGCATGATGATGATGAAGAAAAAGCCAGAGGATTTCGTGATGAGCGAGCGTATGCCGACGCAAGGCGAGTGACGAGCAATGTATGCCCCTCAAAAAACTGTATATCAATCAAGCGATAAGAAAGATTGGGGTTGGTGATGATGATGGTGAAACTGAACGTCTTCAATGTACAGTCCGAGCGAAGGAAAAACAGACACTAATAAATCTGAGAGTCGATAAATTGGCGACAACCAGGTACAGATAGATCGGGGAACTGTTGGTGAGGAATAGGACACTGGAAAAAAGGCGAGACTGATCGTGGCCGGTTGCGGTTATGTATGTTTCTGGAGCCTCACAGCCTTGAGGTCTGATAGTTGAGCATCCAGTCGTATGTTGCGACGTTGAAAGAAACCAGCACGCGCACGCCGGGATGAGACAAGACACGACACGACACGGGCAGAACCGAGATGTTGAGTCAAGCTCAAAAAGAATGGTGTGAAAACGAGCTTGGGGAGGAGGGAATAAATGAGACCAAGAGGGGAGACAGAGCCAGCCAGACAGATGGATGACACTAGAACCAAATAAAAATGTCCAGGATTTGTGATGCCTGAAATTGAGTTTCCTCGTTTGGTCCCAGGACCGGGAGTCTGGGAAGCGCCCGTGGCGGCTAACTCAAGATTTTTCCTTGGGGAAGCGGAGGGCAGCCACTGAAGACCAAGTGAAGGGTACGTAAAGACGTACGTACGGCGCCTCTTTTTTTCTGGTTTGGGTTGGGTTGGTACTTGGATTCTCAGGGTGCAAGGGAGATGAGAATCGACCGGGGAAAGACGGTGTTTTTTTTTGGGGGTTTCTGGCTGAGTTAAGGCCAAGCACCGCCCCAGGAATTCGAATGCTAAAAAAGAGGATAGTGCTTAAATGTAATGGTTGTCAAGTTTTAGCGTTCTAGAACTGGCTTGAACCGCCGAAAGCAAGATCTTCAAGGCCCGGGACCAGGCTGGATCGGACTCGACTCGGCTGGACTAGAGCTCGGGGTGAATCGAATATGGCTGGGTGGTCCAGAGATAGCACCTACTCTAATTCGAGAATAACGGTAATGATGACGGCAGTGAGAGTGATGTAAGTAAAGATGATTGTTGCTGTGTATGTGTTTGTCTGCGTGTTTATATGTCGGGGGTTGAAAGGTGTATTATACCCGCCGCTGTCTGATAGACCAGCTTAGAAGGCAGCTTCTCGACAGTCGCAATCAAGACAGGGAGAGAACGTGGCTAAGACCTGCAAAATAAGAAAAGAGAACGTAGCAACAGGCATCCGCATGCAATAACAATGAGAATTCGGAGGGGGAAAGTCAAAAGCAAAACTTGGCCAGGGGTCTTTATAAGAAAGATGTCAAGGTGGAGGGCCCTGATCCATCAATGAGAGTCGGAGAAGTAAAGTAGCAATAGGGAGTCAGTAAAAAAAAAGAAGGTTGATGGAGCAATGTATCATCGGCAGACTGTGGCAGCCGGGTACAGGGATAAGCTTGTGAAGGGCAACACTACATATGAAAGCGACTGGACAGAATGAGAACCACGAGACAACTGGCGAAATTCAGATAGACTGAGTACGATATGGGGCATGAGGCGAAACCTCTGGGGCAATTCAGCGCCGCAAGGTCATTAACCAGAGAGTGAATCTCGGCAACCAGTCATCTTCCAGGATTGGCAGCTGTCAATCGATGACAATCAGGAACACGGACAGGAGAAGAATAGAACGAAAAGATTCGGCCAACACGAGCCGAGTTGAGGATCTCTAGCTGGGGTCCGGTATGGAGGGGCTTGTTGGAGAGAGCCGGATAGAGAATATGGTTGGCTCATGAGTAAGTTAGCTGATTCCAAGTGACTTTCACAAAGCCGCCTGGTCCCTGGAAATACTGCATTGTTCTAGGTCAATAGCCAAATAATCCGAGTTGAGCTTGAACCAGGCAGTGCTCAACTGCCATTGATGGGCTACGGATAGAAGGGGTAAGGAGGGGGACACGCGGATGGAGCGTCAGGTCCCGGTTAATGTTGGTGCAAGGGTCTCGTTTAGTGGTCCACTGGCTGTACCAGTTTCGCAACGTTCCTGAATGTCTCGGATCCAATGATTAACAGCGTTGATGTCAGTGCAGCGACGACGTCAACATCTCTTGCATTGCTGACTGAGGGTGTACGACACAGGAGTGAGGAGAGAAGAGGCCGAGAGCTCAAGTGGAACTCCTTGGACGAAGATGACACCAACCCGAGTTGTGATGAGGCCGGGTTCTTTTTGGCTTCTGTCGGTATCTTTTTCTCAAGCTTGACTCCAGTAGCTCGGGAGGGCTCCCAATGCCGTAGTCTAGTTAAAGATGACTGTCGATTGGTCCCCAACAGTTGGAGCTAGGGGAGGGCTAAAAGGTAGCGAAGACGACATGGCGGACGATTTGGGCACTCGGCAGCCTTGGATTGCAGCTGCGGCGGAGTTGAGGTGGGCCCTTGGGAGGATGACAGCAGACCTACGGATACAGCTTGGGGCGTGGATCGGATAACGTCTTAGGCCTCGGCCACAGGTCACAGGGGGCGGGGGAGCAGAGTATTTCGCCGCGGGAGAGGAGGCTGTAGCCTGAAGGGTCATTGGCAACGCGCTATGCGAAATACCCGCTTCTAACAACCTAGTGAACCTTGGGACCGGGTCGACCAACAATTGAATCGACGAGCGGCCGCTTGAGAAAGTGACCCGGTCTGGAGATGCTCAAAGTTAAGATGCGGAACAAAGCCACATCACCAACGTCAGAGCCTTCTCGAGTGAGGATTCACTAACTGCTGTGAGCTATCCGTAGGCCAACGGGAGAGGCTGGCTGCTGGGCCCAGTGTTGAATTGTGATCCTTGCTTTGGCTTGGCTTAGTTTACCTTAGCTGCTTAGGCCCAGGCTTGCTTGACTGCTGGGACCACCAGGAAGAGGATTGGAGCTGGACTGGGGATGGCACGCACTGATGTCACCATCAGGAGTGGTTCCAGGCGATGCAAAACATGATTTGCGTCGGGTGCGATGAGCTGCAATGCAGGATGTAGATGCAGACGATGATGATGATAGGTACTGAGTGTTCAGGGTAAATTGAAATCGACCAACCGCTAATTCTAGGCTGAGGCCTTACTGTTTTGGCTGGCTACAGGCCGCTGTCAGCACTGCCACGTGCCTGCTCGGCTCTCTTTCTCTCTATTCCCGCTGCCATTTCCATGGATTGGATTCCAATGATGCCGTCAGTCTCCATATGCACTGATCCTGTCATTTTCAGCACACTTGGACCCGACGTCATGGAAGCATTATTTTAGCTTGCTTTAGTATCTCAAGTCGATCGACATGAATGGCCACATTTAGGAGTGCCCGTACCTGGGCTCGATCTTCTGTCCTCTCCTCTGTAAGTACCCAAGGCATCTTGTAGCTTACCTACCTATCCACCATTACATCTCCACCACGTCATGGCAGCAAAGAGTGCATTTACGAGTCGAGTTTGTGTCGCCTCGTTCTCCCCTACATGCATATCATTCCAGATCATCCTACACATCACAAAGGTACAGAGTGATTCCCGAGTCCAGACCTGGGTCGGAACAAAGGAGATAGCCTATCTATTCGAAGGCGTAAAAAGAAAAAGCTAATGAATCAATAATCACTATTGACGGTCCGTTTGCTCAACTAGTGTATTCATCCTCGCCGGAATGCTTTTTCCTGCCCTTGCGTTGATGTGGAAACTCTTCACCACTTGCATCTGTGTCGATGCCCGGATGCACGGCCAGATTCACATAAACAGATCTGAGGCATCCATACCTACCCAAGATTACGGAGTAGATCGGTAGTCGAGCCGGGCAACATCCCTGAAAGAAACGCGCTGTACCTGCACCGGCTACGGCATCAATGATGAGCTGTTCTGCACGTTGAACCTGCATGGTAACGTTCAAGGAGTCCTTGCATACAGTCACTCTACATGGTTGTACTGTATGTCTGCATTTGCTCATGTTTCAGCAAGATACATTACATATCAGGCTGGGATGTGAATCATTGTTCCCTCTCTTCCCCTTGAGACATCCATCACCATAGTCGATAGGGGCTGTGGGCGGTAGAAAAACAGCCCCATCTGAGCCCTGCGGATCTAGGATCGAATCGAGTGACGTTACAAACAAGCCACTCTCGGACCTTTCAGCCCTGTTTAGTTCTTACCCAACGACACGTCAACTATCAGTTCATGGCGCAGCGCAGGGTGAGATCCTCTGAGACTCGGTGTATGTATGAATGAGGAAAGAAAGGTTTAGATGAAACGGATGTCTCATTCCTATGCTACGCATTATTTGCTCCCTCTTCTTGTCTCTATCTGCTTACACTCCTGAGTTGAAGCGAAAAGAGACAACTTCAACTTCGCCTAACGGAGGATACATGTTTGCCGTGTTCACGGAGACGTCAGGTCTGGATCTAAGATGGGACATACATCGGCCAACTGGGCCCAACACAGTGGTAGAGGGCGGGAGGATAGACTTTCCTGGCGCTCGACCAGAATTGCAACCCTCTCCTGTATCCATACCCTTCTACCAAGATCTAGTCCGGATCCAACGGTGGGCTTGTTAAAGCTGAGCCTAATCAAGTGACAAAGGCAAAGGAACGTCAATTAAAACATTGACAGCCAACAACAGGCCTTGGCCGGGGTAGTCTTTAATTGCCGATCATTTAGAGTTTTGCTCAAATCGGGTCATTTTCCCTCCTCCCCCGTTGTAATCTTGGATCTGGCTCCCGTTCCCACTCCCGCTTCTGGCGGCGGAATTGCTCCCAGCCAGTAGACGCTCACCAACACTCATCATGTGCCAACATCAGTAGTCGACCAGGCGCCGCAAAAGGCTATCTGGACTCATCTTGATGTAATTTTATTGATTCATCTCGTCTATCAGCTCGCCACAATGCTCTTGGCTGGATCATTTCGGCTAGGAATGTGCAATTGAGTGGGTGTGAGGCCTGGAGTATGGGCATTGGGTATTCTTCCTCGGTGCTAACGATGGAAGGCTAAATGTTGACGCCTCTGTAACGTCCCTTAGCGAATGTCATGCAGTAGTAGACAATGGGAGGAGGTTCCGAATGTGTCGGTAGTTCGTGCTGTCTCGGAAGACTCGACACTGTCCTGATATAGGTACCTCGGGGTAGACCAAGGCTCATGTGCTATGCTTGGAGTCTATAACATGTAGGGTAGCTCGGTTGCTTCCACAATCCCAACACCAACTCATACTTTTTACACATATTGCAACTGTTCATGGGAGATATAGAAAGCTTACAGATAGGTGTGGATTAAATTCTCAACAAGTGGCTTGAGAATTCATTCTACAAGAAGACGATGTCTTTCATTTGCTAGCTGACGTGCTGTACGGACGGCAGCTGGCTTTGATTCAGTATGTAGGTGTCCACACGGTGGACAACATATCACATCACCCGTCAGTGGAAACCCAGAGCTGATGAAAATGAGCTCGATTGTATTTCCAGTGGCTATCGCTTCACATCCAAGCAAATCCTCTTATCAAGCAAAGAAAAGACCCATGTCCTACGCCATGCCATTGCTGCACCCGCAGCCCGAATATCCCCTTAATAAGTATTAACAAAAGAAAAGTAAGTAAACTGTGAGCGACAGTTGCATACCCAGCTAATCGAGCCTAATCATCGTTGTTGTTCTTCCACTGCACTTTCACAACACCCATCAGAATTCCCATGATCAACGCAACAAAGAAGATCATCACCGCACAAAGCGCCAAAGCGAGGATCTGCAGTTTTCTCCTCCGTCGAGCTCTCGCCGTAGCCACAGGTCCCATCTTGTACGGTGCATTCAGACTAGAGCCAGCACTGCTGCCTTGCGGGTATGGCCAAGGCGTTGAAGGCGGATATTGAGGCGGAGGCGGGGAGATTGGCGATGGGGGTGCGAGTGGAGAGTATATCGCTGGCGGACGGGACGGATCGTATGGAGGAGGTGGACTTGAGGGTATAGCGGGGGACCATGGCGATGGTGTTGGACTGGAGTATGCGGGGATACTGGCGCCGAAGTGTGTCGGTGGTGGTGTTGAGTAAGACTGTGGTGATGGTGAGGATGGCGAAGCGACGGGAGTAGCCATGGTCTGAGGTGAGTGATCGCCGGGTCGATAAGGAGAGTCGTTGGGATATGCGGCGTCAGGAATTGAGTCTGATGGATGACTTCCATGTCGAGTGTTTGGAGCGTCCATGGTTGAGCTTGATTATGATTTTGTGAGATGCGTTATGGTGTTGTGCTGTGATGGGGTGACTTGAGGTGAGGTTGAGAATTATATCGCGATGCCCGAATAGATGTCGCAGTCGCACAAACAAACAACGACTTCCTTCAGATCCGTCAACGTTTCACCAACACCCCATCCAACTTCGCAGATGAACTATTGTCGTTTGTCGTCGCGAAGAAAACAGAGTCTGTCAAGCGTGTCGCGCATCCATAATATCCCGCCCAAGTGTTCGTTCGTTTAGTATAAATTTGCCCAGTTTCGACCCCGATGCTCCGTCTCAGAACTCGACCCCCGGGATAAGTATCCTCTATTTTGCTTGTTTTTCGGCAAAATGCATTGAAAGGCGAAAATATTGGATAAACAGACCACTCTCGCTTTGTCGTTAACGATGCCTGGCGAGATACGAGCGCGATATTTGTTTGTTTGCTACCGGTAAATGAACCGTGACACAAAATAATTAAAAGGAGCGGAATGAACACAACAGAAAACAAGCAATAGTGAGATTGAGGCAAAAATGGCGTGAGGAAGAGTGAGAGAAAGGAAGAGAGAACGGGAAGATAAGAAGCACTGCCCCCTTCTCACGGGCACGGGAGCTATAACAAGGATTGGCACAGGCGAGAGAGGAGTCTCCCAAGAGCCCTTCAATTGCGGGGGACTTTCCTATTCCTCAACTTCGGGGACCACTCTCTGGGAAATAAGACGAATTAATGGTGTCCTGCACTGCCCCCCATGGCGCCGAGCCCATGACAGGGGATGCGAGGAACGTGGTATCCGTATCTTGGAGAGAAAAGATAAGAGATGATCGACTGTCAAGGCTTGGCTAATGAAATCTCACCATGGAATAGAAAGCTATCAGGATTCCTTTGCGAAACCCAGGCCTCGTTCGTGGCTACCAAAGATCTGACAAGTCCGGTCTGGATGGCTTCAGAATACGAATATAGCTTCACTGTTTACGAGGCCTCTAACCTCAGAAGAGGCACCGTAAACTGGCACCTTTAGTTGCCGATCTGAAACCGGCTCGACCCTTGCAAAATCTCCATCAAGCAAAATCCTCCCTGCTAGGATCACCAGGATCACCCTCATCACCTCGACTATCGTAGACTCATAACCTGTTGATCAATCCAAGTGGTTCAATTCATGGTAACAACCATCAAGACCGACAATGCGATGACAATACTATTTCTCATTTATGCTCAGACCTGTTACAAATTACACTAATATCGCTATTCTACAAATCAAATCAACCATCGCTATTATCCTCCCTTCCTTCACTCCGTAACTCCTATTATATCCATATACCCTAGTATGGAGGTTTTGTCACATTGCCCAAACTTCCCTCGCTTGGCCGGCTATCAATTCCTCGAAGGAGATCCTGCAGATCCATGGTCTTGGTGTTCTGTGATCGCACCGACTTGGGCCGAGTTCCATCCCCTCCTCGGCTGGTCAGACTGTGCCGTGCCGATTTATCCTGGAACGATGTCTCAATCGACTGGATGGGACTCCTCTTACCCCCGAGCAAGTTGACGTCTGGAAGTGGTGGCACAGGAGGAACTGACTCGCCTTCCTCGTCGTTATCGTCATGTAAGTTTGGCGCCGCTCCAAGAGGAGGATGAGCGCTCAGAGGTCCTCGCCTAGAAGCCGTGCCAGGGCGCTTGGTGCTTGTTGGGCTACTTGGCTGGTCATTCTGCGTAGCAGGGTTAAAGCTAATCTCTGAAGGACTGTAATCGTAGCTAACCATGCTGTCTCCGCTGTCATCGTCCCCGATGATGGCTGTTTTAGGCGGAGGGTTGCCTGATAGCACGAGCTTCAGCTGATCCACCGACGCAACGGTACCTCGGTTGCCTGCTGAATGGGCGGGGGAGACAGAACTCCGTAAGCTGCTCTTCCGGTGTTTGGGTATAGTTCCTTCGCGATCTTTCTCGCGATGGCCATGCGACGAGTGGGGCCTCATTAGATTGTATTGGCTTCCATAAGGTGATGTCGGTCCATTCCCATTAGCGAATCCGTTTCCGTTCGTCTTCACCGTGAGGTGGCCTCGGTGTGTCCCAGAGGTTTCTGTCTTGGATCCTGACAAAGATTCCGACTTTCCAGCAGCGGCAAGCATGGCGCCTGCAGCATCTCTGGTCCAGTCTGCCAGCATCTGATCGCGGAATACAGCTGGCAGCTCCGAATCGGGTTGATCCTGGCCAGTTAGAGTTGAGCCAAGGATTGGCCCTGAGAGAATCCTGCCTGGGGAAGGACCCGGACTGCCAGGAGGTGCCTGAAGGCTGTCGTGGTAGTGCGACACAATGTACTCTACGAGCGCCTCTCTGTCGTCGAAGGGAAGTAGTTCTTCTCTTTCGAGCGATGCAGAGTCCCAATCTGGCTGTGGGCGCGCCTCACCTGGAAGTCCAACCGTATCGACTTCTGGTGGTGGCATGGTAATGCCCTGGACCCAGAAACCCTTTCTTCTGCGGCGCGCCACCTCTTGCTCAATCGCTATACCAATATCAGAGTCCTTGAAGTCGAACTTCTCCGTAAGTGCCCAAAAGTATCCATGACAGAGGGCTGCAGTCCGGACCTTGTACAGAGGCGTGTCGATCTCTTGTATATCCTCTTGTAATCGGTAAATCATTGGTAGGCCATATCGGGCGGCATTAACGCCCAACTGCAAGACCAACCTTGTAAGAAGGATATGGAGCATGACAAGATCATTCTCGTACTCGACGTACTGGAGGGCGTTATCGTAGATGACCAGATGCAGCAACGCCAGAAATTGCGAGTGTCGTGGCTTGGATCCTCGCTCTCGATGGGAGGCGTTTGAAACGGCTCTACGGGTCTCCTTGTTGATCTTGAGAGAAGAGCGAGAACGAGGAAGCTTTTCCTCGACAGCAATCTCATTTGCGAATGAAGTTTCTCGGTCAAGCCATGTAATGAGAGCGTCCATATATGCTTTACGAACGTAGCCATCTGGATCACGCAGCAGCCAGTGGGTTCCCTCCCAAACATAAATCGGCACAGGGTTGCGGGACAACCCCATGTTGCCGGTGAGCTTCTTCTGAGGGTTTGCGACTAAAAGAATTTCCTTAATAGCTCGGAGGCCAGATGCTCTGCCCGTGTTGAGGGAGAAGTAATGGTCAAGCTGCTGGCTATCGCTCAACTCGATGGTGGAGGCACCCGGCCCAGCTTCATTGTTTCCGTTCTTTTCGCCGCCAGGGGAAGAGTTGACGCTCGCAGATCGAGACGGTTTGAGGCGCAAGATAATAGCGGAAATCATATCCGAGATCTGATCTGCGTAGTATACGTGGGTTGCCAAGTCGCCAATGCACAGTTCAAGTCTGCCAACAAGATGCTTAGTCTTCTGGCGCACGACTGACTCAGACTCCACGGCAGGGGGGCTGCCGTCATCGCTCTGGCTGGTCGGTGTTCGCATCCTAAAAAGCTTCCTCATCTGCTTGATCAGACCAAGGAGAACATCCATCATACTCAATCCAATAAGGTTGACGTCGGACCGTAGGAGGGAGCTCATGATTGTTACCAATGCGAGTTGTTCGTCGAGTGTAGAGTCCTGCACGTGAATGCGTAGTAGGGTCTCGAGAGCGGCAACAAGAATTGTGTACCTGTCTTGCACGGGGGCCCATCGCGAGATTATGCCGTATATACTGATAGCCCAGCCGCTGTCTCGTTCTCGGTCATCATGAAGTTCCACCACAGGGTTGCCTTGTGCAACCTTTTCTTGAATAAATTTTAGGAGAGAGACGGTTGCGCCGTGGATCTGAGAACGGGTAGGGACAATGAAGATGCTCTTCAAACATTGGAGGGCCAATACGCCAACCTCTTCTTCCGCAAGCTTATCAACATCACCGGCAGTACCGGAGAGAGCAACAGGATTCGGGTCGTTTGCTCCGTCGGTCCCAACTGTCGCGATACTCGTTCTCCGTCTAAGCTGCTTTTCGGTGTCGACCTTTTCTTCCGTTTCGAGCCGTTGGTGTAGCGTTTCCAGGAAGTCGGGGGTTTCGGACCATAAGTTCTCGAGGATGCGAGGCATGATAACATCCATTTGACTGCCCGTTATGGAAGATAGTGCGTCCGCCGTAGAGATGCTACGAATAGCTTCGAGGCCCGCATTCCTCCATCGAACCTTAACTGGGGTGGTGAGAGATTCCTTGCCTGGTGCAGGCTTTGTCGAAGCAAGTTGAACGTACAACCGAACAATTTCCTCGTATTGTCGAAGGTAGGTCTGATCAGCCATGAGGAACGCGGCATCATGATAATCGCAAAAGGCCGCAAATGTTGGAAGGGAGGACTCGATCATGGTGATATCGTCGGAGCGGAGGACGGTGTCGAGGATTTTGAGTACGAATGGAGCAATCAGTACCGAGTCCTTGTGAAGCTTTTCCATCAAGGCTGACAGAATTTGTAGAGTTACTTGAACATTCCTGCCAAGGGTCACATTAGCAATCATGGATTCCGACTGACCATGACAAGTCCCAAACGCAAGATCGCATCACGAGAGGGGACTCGAAGAGGGAGGACCTGACACATTGACGTTTTGGAAGTCATTGATATGTGACGTACCCAATACGCAGACGCCAGACATCACTAGCTGTCTTCTTCTCCAAAAAAGCGCCAATCTTCTGGATCTTGGAGCGACGACTCGTAGCATAGTAGAGAAGGTAGCTAAGCTCGCTACTATTCGGCTTGACATCTACAGCGCCTTTCGTAGTCCGCGGATAGCATTTTAGGACGAGGACCTGATGTTTCGGCCGACATTTTTGCTGAATTGCATTCATCGCGCTCGCGTTTCTGCTCAGCTCAGCCCAGCCCCGTCAGGTGGAAGGGAAGATTCGGTGTAGTCGAGAGGATGCAGACGAGAGGTACAGGAGTTGGTTTGAAGCAACAAGACAAGCAGAGCAATATAGAGAAACCAAAAGCGACGCAGCCGAAGGAAGTCGCCCTGAGTTGACAACCTTTTGGTTGAGGTGGTAAGTCGGGGAAGGGAAAGGTCAAGTTTTAGGTGGAAGGGAAGGGGACCAGCCCAGACTTCGGGACGGGAGTTACGGGGGTCCAAGGTACAAGTCAGGTACCCCACTTGCAGCCGAACTAAAAATCTCAGCCATCCCAGGGCACCTCAGTGGAATTCCAAGTTCCCTTTGGGCAGAAAGCGGGAAAAGGAGTAAGAAAATCAGCAGCAGGGATTATAAATAGGAACAGGGGGAAATTAGTTGTTCATCGTAATCTGTAACGTTAGTTAGTTAGGTTGTGAATAGCTAGCTGATGCTTGACGCTCAATCGCATGAATATTCTTACAAAAGATCAGACTTGATACTGCACTGATCTCTTGGTGACATACATGGCTGTTTCTTCACAGCCAAGTACACGTTGTCCTCCACGTCTGTGCTGTGCCTCTCTGGTTAGGCTGTCCAGGGGTTTCCGTTTGGTATCGGGTTCAGCGG
Organism: Fusarium sp. NRRL 29148; assembly: GCA_013759095.1. Classification (NCBI taxonomy): domain Eukaryota; kingdom Fungi; phylum Ascomycota; class Sordariomycetes; order Hypocreales; family Nectriaceae; genus Fusarium; species Fusarium sp. NRRL 29148. Next base: position 42,272 of record JABSTL010000124.1, read on the forward strand.
ATGGCTTCTGACTCCGAATTTTGTCTTAGTTTGCGAGCCAAGTATCATCAAAGTACCTCACTAGAGCCTAGACCACAATTCCCCTGTCGGATACTGCCTGGACTGACAAGATGGAGTCCACGGAAACTTTCATGCATGTCTTGGGAATTGGCATTGTCTTATTATGCGTGCGTTGTCTTGGGTTAATCTCAAGTTCCAGCTCAATCAATGTTTCTTGGTTACATACTCACTGAGAATGGATGGCTTCACTGCAAGGAAAGTTTTAGGAATATCCTCTGTATTAATTACATGTCAGTGACAGCTGTGACGCAATTGTCGCCATCACACCCACCATCATGACAAGATCGACATCATCGTCATCACCATTCTTCACCGAAGTGCGACGACAACACAACCAAACCCCCAACTCAGGTCGTCCCAAAACGCTTCTCGTCCAACATGCCTGGTTTTTAAATGTCAGAATGTTGTAAATTGCTGAGCCTCTGAAGTGGCGTGGCTTGTTCTGACAGCCAGAAGGATTCATTGACGTATTTGTGAATGCATCAGACTGACAGACCCGATAGAACTGGACTGCTACCAGTCCAAATATCTACATCATGCGCTCAACTTTGTTCACCGTCATTCAACAACCTAGCAAATATCGTGAAGAATGGATGTTTCATCCAATCTCCCCAACAGCAACCGGATGCAAGAGTGTTGCTGAGACCCTGCTAGGATCACCGCTTCCAACAGAATGGTACAGGGTGAGTACTTGGCTGTCGAGATGCTCCTCTGACCAGCCACTTCTCGAAACGTCGTAGTAACTATCGCCCGTTTCCCCATTCTGGAAGATCTACAGTATCAAACGCCGTAGCTAGAGATCGTTAATATGTTGATCAGTTGCATCTACCTATTTTAGCTTTTCTCTTGATCGTTCGTGACACGATATTCGCACAAAGAAGCGCATAATGCCATGGTCAGCTCCAACCACTTACTCGCATTATTCATGCAAGTCTCGTGCAGTCCTTTTCCTCACCGCCGCATTCTTTTGCTCACCTCCTATGCCACGTTGTCTCCCTTACCCCAACACCTTCACGCTGCTTGATCTACATCGTCTCCCGATTCCCATCTAAACCCGCGGTTTAATCTGTCCATCTCGGCCGATTCCGCTTAAGTGGTTGACTCCACATTAGACGTATCGACCATCAACTGCATGCCACTTTTCGGGGCCGGATGATCCGCATTCAAAACCGGGCTGGCTTGGACGATTATGTCCCATGCCTTTAAAGCATCCCCGGCGATTGAAACCCGTCAGCCTTGCATCGTGGCAATTGAACGCCTTTCTGTCGTGTCCGGTGCAGCCGGTCACAGAGGCCTTGTGACTTGCGGGCGTGACAACGACCGTTCTTGTGACACAGAAAAGACGAGCCTCAACATTTTTTGTTCTTTGCAACGTTTGAAGATATTATACGTGTAAGATATTGATGATACGCAACGTGATGTTTGTATGTAAATATTTGTTGGGGATCTGAACGCCCCTACTTTATTGCTCAGTTGTCCTTGCTATTCAAGCCCTCAAGGACATTACCGACGACAGCCTGGATGTCGTAGGAATACATCCAGTTCGATTTCTTGCCCTTTGTTCTTCTCACCTTTGCCTCAATTTCCTCGTCCACGGATAGTCCTTCTGCCGCAATCTCCTTGCCAATGCCTGCATACCAGTCCAGGACATTATATAGATCATGGTAATGCGGTGACCTGATACGGTCGTACAGCTCCAGGGCCGCCTTGATACCTCCGCCTCGAGTCCAAGCCCACTCAAGGGTTTTGGACAGTGTATACACATCCTCGAGGGCAAATCCGGCTCCCGCTCCAAATGCTCCTGATAAGGGATGCGAAGCATCTCCGATCAGGGCTATCGAATCAAGAGCAACTACTCGATCCAGTCGCGGCCCAGAGAACAGAGCAAATTCTTGAGTCTCGCCCTTTGCTGCCAGTCGAACAACTTGGCGAACGGGCTCGCAGAATCCATCGTACTCGTGGACAAGTGTGCTGAAGTCAAAAGGTCGACCCCAACTAACGTGATCTTGGCCTTCTGACGGCCGGGAGATACGTGCTGTAACTTCAAAGTCGTCGTCCCCAAGCGGACTCGTAAATACATATCTGCCGCCTAGATTCTGCCAGAATGTTGATGCTTGGGGGATTGTGCCAAGAGCATTAACTTCAGACTTGCTGATGATGGTGCGATATGCGGATTGCCCATTGTATTTGATTTTGTGTGAAGGAAAAGTAAACGACCGGACGACCTAGATTGAATCAGACTTTTGATTTTGGTTACTTGATTGCTCTACTTACCGATCTTATGCCATCTGCAGCAACCAAGAGGTCAACCTCATCCGCAAAGCCATCGTCAAATCGGATTATGACTCTGCCACTTGACAGTTTTTCAATGCCCACGAGCTTCTTGGAGAGTTTGATTTTGGACTCATCGACCTCTTTAAGAAGAGCTGCCTGTAACTTTGCTCTTCTCTGACGGCCACTGCGTCGGTGAATGGGTGTATCTTCTGGATGATAGCTTTGCTCAATAAGCTCACCAGTTCGCCCATTGCTGATACAGTCAGCCTTGAAGTCCCCTGGCCACTTACAAAACGACTTACCGCTGTTGTCCACTGATACCGTCAGGAGACCTAAATAGGTCACTAGGTTTGATGTTCTTGGCTGACCCGTTCCATTCAAGCATCTTCCATGTATGTAGTTGAAGGCTGATACCGCCGCCTGTCTCGCTGATCTCGCGCTTCTTCTCATACAGAGTCCAATCAATGAAGGACAACTTGGAGAGGGCAATTGCGGCACCTAAACCGCCTGGTCCTCCACCAATAATAGCAGCTCTGATGCTGACATTGCCATTGGCATTGCCGTTTGTAGTGTTCTTAACAGTCATAGTGGCGAGTGGACATATATAGACGAGCAATGAGTTCAACTTACCGATCAAGCTGACTTCAACGATTGAAAACAGACAGAGAGTTTTCCTTCCTTTTATAAGAGAAGATCAGAAGTTATTATGGTAGTATTCCAGCGAGTGCTGATAGTGATGAGGCCATTTCAGATGTATGGCGCAATCAGTTGGATGAATTGGCAATTGATTAAACCCGCAATCGGAGGACTCTAAGCCTTCCATTAGTGGTCCACTTCATTAAACAATTGGATCTGCTGATTAATAGTAGATAATTCAAGCGGTGATTTCCAACGTAACTTACGATTTCAGTAGTGATACCAATGTGGGATACGAACAGCCGCAGAATGAGACGCTTCATCAAACATGTACGTATCGTTGCTTGGAAAGGACTTTGCTTTTACAACTGCGAACCTGAATAATCTCCCAATGCCTCTTGCAGAAGTTGGTTCGCTGTGTTCGGATCCCAATCTACTAGGACTCTCTCCTCTGCATCGTTCATCTTTCTTTCCACGACCATTTCCATAGACCTTTGTGCCTCTTCCCCTAGAAGATGAACCCTCGCCTCCCAAAACTGAGATTCTTGTGTACCCTCATCTCTTGGTCCAAAGAACTTCTCATCCAAGTACTTCCAGAATATTGTATCGAATGCCCAACTCTTTCTCGTAGCGTAGGTAAGCCAGAAGCGACCACCCTCCCAGCTCTCACGCATATAAACTGAAAGGTTTTCCGGAAAGTTGATTCCCTCCCCACGTTCCTGATCTTCCATTGCAAGTAGCCAGGTCTCGAGTCTGGCTTCGTAGACTTGGTACCAATCATCGATTCCAGAAGGCCACAGCTCTGGAAGCTGCAGCAACAGCCACCAGGGCGGATCGAGGCTAAACTGCGTAGGAGCGAAGTATGAGAACTCCCAGTCAAGAGCTGCCGCGATATTGTCGTGCTCGTCCAAAAGAACATTATGGGGCCTTAGATCGTCGCACCAAAGTCGAAAAGAGTCAGTCCCATATGGCATCGAGCACGATAATTCCAAAGACTGAGACTGGGCTGACCAATTATCCTCAAGAAATCCAAAAGAAGACAGATGACCCTCCTTTGCGAGTGAATGAAACAAGTATCGTGCAACATACTTATTTCGGCATTCGTCCTCCGAGTCAACAATATCGTTATGCTCGAAAAGCAACTGAGCCATGTGCATAGCTGCCGAAGCGGCGTACCATTCATCGACACTACGATACACCTTTTTCGATGACGGAAGAACTGATTTTGGGATAGAAGCTTTGCAGACAATGTCGTACATATTTTGAGTGAGTGGTCGACGAGCTACTGAATGCTCGTTGCCAACTTCGACCAATGACCCGATCTTATGCCGGGTTGGCTCGAAGAGCTTGATAAGAAGCCCAGCCATTTCCCCATAAAGCATTCTCAGATCCTCTTCAGGTATCTCTGGGTTCAGAACCGCTGTCTCCTCCAGATCCTCGTCAGAGCCCGCGAGGGCGCCTGACATGCTCCGATCACTTTTTACGAATAATAAGATCTTAGCCGGTCCGATATATGATGATGGAATGTGAAAGAAGAGGTCAGGAACTTGTACAGCACTGTTTTTGGCGAGGTAAGACATGGTTGCAGCTTCATAGCCCGCCTTTTCCTCCCAGAACTGTACCAAATCGGGGCGTGGTTGCCGAACAACAATATCGTAGGGATCTCCATCGCAGTGAATTCGATAGATAACATTGTGCCTGCCCATGGTGACTGGAGGGACCAAGCGTGCAGTCTGATCGCAAACAACCTCGACAAGAGACACAACCTCATGAGAGGTCCTTTGGATAAAAAGCCGCCATTCTGATTTCTCCCAAGACTCTCCATCTACTGCGCGTGCAAGATGATTCAATCTTTGCTGGGCTTTGGTATACGCAATGGAGAAAGCGGTGGAATTAGACATTGCGCAGGTTACTCAAGGGCTTGCGAGTGAGAGAAAACATGCAACATTTGGGGGCTGCAGATACAACTGAGTCCCATATGCCTGAGGCAGAAGAAAATGATGTGACACAGACTCACACAGTTAACGACTTGAAGAGATTTGCCTCATCTTATGTCTTATGTACTTACTTGATCCAGCGTGAGTATTGTTTGCCGTTGCAATTTTGAAAAAGAACTCTCAAGGATAAAAGATGGGCACTCCGGTGGGTCAAACTACCCGTAAGTCTCCCATCATCTTCCACATGTGATGATGTGAACCGCCGGGGAAAGCCTGTTGGTTGCTTTATGCGTCGTTTCAAGTGGTGCTTGCACTATAAGATACCAGAAAAGTTCTTGTAAGGTACCTCTCAGACCTTCATTCCTACTCTGTTAATACATTGAGGCCCGAGGATCACTCACCCTGAACATCAAGAGCGCTGTTTTGGTGTAAGCACGAATGTATCCTCGCTAAACAGGATTTCCTATTCAGTCGTGAGTGCGGTAGCACATCCCCCTCATATAGCTACTCGCAGCAAGTTTGTCATTCGACAACGATGGCCAGCTACATGAAGCATGCACCTCGGAGCAAAGATAAGTCCTATGGCAACAGGCGCTAAGGTTCGTACTCCTAACCGAGGCCAGCCACGACGCCCGATAACCAGGTTCCAGGCCGGAAGGGTTGCAGCTGAAACCCCTGGCGATTTACTTGCCACCCGTAGGTTCCGTGCGTGGGACAGACATTGTTTATCGGCAGATCATGATATCTTCAAGAACGGCTTGTTGCTTCCATTGTGGAGTGTCGTATCTGTAGAGCAACCCTTTTGGAAATACGCGGAAACAAGGAGGCATGGATTGTTGTGCGTGCATGGAAATTGGGAGGGGAAGTTTGTGAGACGTTGCGTGAGAAGTGCAATGTCACAGTGAGGATTTACAGAGATCAGCCTTGTTTGGAAATGATAACGAGAACCGACATATATTGATGCGGCGTGGCAATACAACCTTGAAGGTGATCAATAAAACCCGCACCAATGGTCATTTTGCCAATAAGCCTATCAATTATTGACACAAATGTCACGTCCAACGTCCCTGTGATACAACAACATTCGGACTTTTCGTGAAATATCTGCATCTGCAGATATGTATAATTTGTGAGAAGAGGAAACAAAAAACTGATTGTGTAACAGTGCAATCAAAACGGGCAAATCACACCACCTCACTTTCAATCTCCGTCCGTGTCTGCGTCTGCGTCTGCCTCGTCTAGGCAGGAATCCTGGACCCGCTCGCACTGATCATGTTGCGAACCAGCTGACAAGGAGTTATATATCGGGGGCCGGGTCCAACAGTCCCCCCCATGTTTTGACTTGATCCGGACACCTTTCGATTATCTATCTCTCTCTCTCTCTCTATACCACGCAACACAACTGCACACTCCCAGATCACCATCAAATCAAACCCAGCCATCACTGCAATATTCAACATGTGCACCCAGACAGAAAATGTGGAAGAGTGCAGTCGATGTGGCTACACAACTGCCGTTCTAGACCCAATCGAGAGCTGCGGTTTGAGAACTCCGGGATCGTACCGCGACCCAAAGGCCAACTGCTACATAGGGACATGCTATGGAGTGTGCTTCACTTCATATGTCGACGCTGTTATTTGCCAGACTTGCATTGCAAAGGAGGAGCGGGACAACATCAGACGGAACAACAAGAAGGCCGTTCATGTCTTGAGAAGTGACGGACTTGTACGTGGAGGAACAAATTTTTGTAATTTTGTATTGGGATTGGGGGATGGCACGTCGATGGCATCAATGTAATACGTATGTACGGACTTGCTGGCCACTGGGATAGGAAGGTGGAGGACTGCATTAGCATTCTTGAAATTAAGTATGTAGCACTTCAAGAAATACGCAAGTAAAGGCGCTTTGAAGAAAATGACTCAGACCATTGAAACGAAACACGGCAGCGAAATGAAGCCAATGCTTGACCTGTATAGAGGCATCCATGATGTCTTGTCTGCCTTGTGACACAGCCTCATTCCACCATAAAACCTCTTAACCCCGCTTGAAAACAAACATATCATACCATAACCTTGAAAGCCGGCACATCCTTATCGAGAGCTATTAGAATGGAGTGGCATGACCCTGATTGTCGTCGAATGGACCCTGTTCCATTTGACAATGACCTCTGGACGTGCCAAGCCTGCGGAACAGTTGGTCCTCTCAGGTTCTTCGCTGACTCGCTTGGCGAATGTGCAACCCCAGAGCCTGCGAGTAACCAAGATACGCACAAAGAGTCCATGAAGCGCTTATCGTGGCCAGAATGTGTCGAATACTCTCAAGAACCATTCAGTCAAGAGATAGAAAAGGCTTTGTCCCTCGTCAAAGCCAATTATCCAAAAGTGGCCACCGGAATTACTTATCGAGCGGGAGAAGTGAGCGATGCTTACGGGCGAGAGGTGAGCTCTGGCACCTGTAGCAAGTACTGAAATCTCACCGGTTAAATCAGATACTCCCTGTCAGTTATCCCAAGTTGACAGAGCGCTCCCATATCCGGCTTCTGGAGCTCTTACCGGCACCTCGAGACAAGGCCCTTGAAGGCCAATTCCAGGTTGTTGACATAGAGCAAATGCCAGCCTATGAAGCTTTATCATATACATGGGCAGATGACAACAATGATGCTTCTCTCTGTCTGCGCATTTTTATCGGCGTCGGTAACAGAGCTCTGCCCGTTACGCGTAATTGTCATCAAGCACTGAGTCGTCTACGGTGCAAGACCGAGTCTTTGCTGATATGGGTGGATGCCATTTGTATCAATCAATCTGACTTCGGTGAAAGGTCTGATCAGGTTGCCATGATGGGTACCATATTCTCGCAGGCAACGGAAGTGCACGGATACGTGGGTGAAGACCCCGACAACGTCGAAGGTGGAGAGTTTGGAGCAATAACCCTCCTCAAAGATGAGCTCCAGTCTTCCAAACTGGCCTCGAGACACTTTAAAGACAACGCCGAGGAGGCCCTGGGGAGACTCTTGAGAAGACCGTTCTTTTCTCGTTTATGGGTGATGCAAGAAGTCCTACTCGCCCGATCCATCACCATTCACTGTGGCGATTCAACAACGCCGATTTCTAGGGACGTGTTTATTAAGGCAAAGTTGCACAACGCTGAAGTCCCTTGGTGGCTGACAAAAATCGGCTGGATTGGAGCACAATCAAAAGGTGATATGCTGGAGCTCCTGTCTGCAACCGCACTTTGCAAGATGAGCGATATGCGAGACAAGATATTCGGCCTACTTGGGTTGGCCGATGGCAATGAAGTCAATGTACTGAAGGCAAATTACAAGCTCACGGTACGAGAAGTATACATTGGGACTGCCTTATACCTCATCCAGCAAAGAAACTGGCACAACGTCATTGAACTTGCTGAGTCTATGACGAACCTCAGACTTCGCTCCAAGTACGGAATCCCTAGTTGGGTTCCCATGTGGGACCTACAAGAGACCGCCTACAACTCAGTCGACTTATCGGAGCGATTGGGTGAGATAGAGATTGGCTGGAGAGTGCGTTTGAATCGGGATCCTGTTCTCTCGTCAATGACAGGGAGCCATCTGGTCCCTGCCTCTCAGCAATTCAGAACTATCCCATTCTCAACCAGCCATGAAACAGCAGAAAACTTGGGCCCGATGCAAAGTTTCAAAGCAGTAGATGCCGAGACAGGCTGCCTTATCACAGCCGGGTATGAGATCGCTGTTCTGTATTACACTAGCTTCATGTCGGGGGATGAAAACAGCACAGTCGATGGCCAGTATCGTGAGACTAATTATCATATGCTGAACAACTCCGTTTTCCTTGCCACAGTGGGCCCATGTCAAGGTTCCGAGATAAACCAGAACGCATGCTGGGGTTGAGTGATCTCCTTTCTTTGGTCAAGATTTCAGGCTGCAGAATGCCCTTCCTCGCTAACAAGCGTATACAGGATGGAGATAGCGTCACGTACGAGCTTCTTTACCCATGTGCCTCGGCTATCATCTATCCGATGGGCAAGGACCATCTTTACAGCAACCATCCGGATTTTGATAGAATTTGTACTTTGGAAGTCTCGTATCCACTTACGCTAGAGATCATCAAATTTCTCTATCACTGGAGGCGTATGATCAAATTGAGAAGCAAATCGCCTGGTGCCAACGGATTTGATTCCTCCTTGAAAGAGGAAGAAGTTCACGCCTTGAACTTCTTCGTCAGACACTCAGTCCTCACTGGCACCCAGGTATCCGGCTTTGCAGGGGAAAGACAAGAGTGGAGGCTTGAATTGGAAGCAAGCCCTGGCTGGAAGATGAACAGACAATCTGCACTAGTAGACGGCTTACTGTCAGAGTTCGCGGAGCTCATGAACTTTTGGAACTCGGAAGCCTTTGACGCTGTTGAGAAACTGGTGAAAGAACTGGATATTACAAAAAGCATTCGGGAAATACAGCACTGGCACAGGACTCTTGGCCGCTTTTCAGCTTCCTTTTGTGGCCGAGGATGGAAGGGCGATGTCGATGCCTAACGGTCGTTTAAAGAGGCGAAGCTTCGAACCTTGAAGGAAGCGCACGAATTTCTCTTCAACACTTTCAGTCAGCTATTCCCCACGGGCGCTAAGAAAGAGACATTGTTTTTGATGCCGATGAGGCTCGATGAGATTTCTCAGTTATCGGAGGAATGGCTGGGAGGTTATCGAGATGAGGAAGAAGCGGTTAGGATCATGGAGCAGAGGTGGATGAACTGTACGAGCCTGTTTTCAGTACTCGCCGAGTCTGCGGAACTTCGTGGAGAAGCTAGACGAGTATTGGAGGGAAGACGGGAAATGTCGAGAATGTTTGGCATTGGGAGAGAATACGAAAGGATTGTGATTGAATAAGGCCCATTATAGTTTAGCTAGCTCTGCAAGAGCCCAAGTTTCGTACTCAAGAACATGATTGCCATGAGTTTGGTGAAGAGCGAAGACAAATTCAAAACGCTTGAAGGTCTTTATGGATGGCCAAGAAAGACACAAACAAGCAAACAGCATGTGTTCTTCTTTCTGCCCTCGAGACTGGGTAGATCAGTTGGAACATTACATCAATAGTGAATGATGTAGTGATATTGCTGACTCCCAATTGGGATGGTAGCCGTTTGCTCTTAGCGATAAGATACAGGAACTTTTGAGTGACCTTGCTTGATCAGGTTAAGTGGATGGCTGCCTGCTGATCCTTCACACAACATTTTCTCAAATACCTCAGCTCAACCAAGTCGACACAATTCTAGCATCTTCAAACAATCATCATATTTGAAATCAAGACAGAAACAAGCGTATCATCATGTCTCTGACCACTGAAAGCTCCGCTGTAGGTCTAGCCCCTCTCCCTCCTACAGATACCATTCTCAGCTTGCGAACAGGCAAAATCCGCCCGCTCGGCGGTGTAAACATCCGCACCGCCATTAACAAGCGAGCGCGGCAAGGAAAATGGGTATTGACCCCTGTTGGACTCGTCGGCGATGAGCAACAGTTCATTCATCATGGTGGTCCTGAAAAGGCTCTTCATCAGTACTGTGCCGGTCACTACGATGTCTGGAACGCGGAGCTGCCTGGTCGAGAGGATCTCTTCAAAATCGGCGGTTTTGGAGAGAACCTGTCTGCAATGAACATGTCTGAGATGAACGTCTGCATTGGAGACGTATTTCGTGTAGGGCCGGATGTGATCATCCAGGTTTCTGGACCGAGACAGCCGTGCTACAAGCTCAATCATCGCTTTCAGCACAAGAAGATCTCGGCCATGACGCAGTCAAGTGGTCGGACAGGATGGTACTACCGTGTTCTCCAAACTGGATTCCTCGAGCAAGGCGATGCCATTGAACTCGTTGAACGCATCAACCCAACCTGGCCCCTTTCACGAGTCCAGAAGTACCTTTACCACGAAAAGGATGACGCTGAAATCTTCCAGGAACTGATATCACTTCCTGCCTTGTCTGAAGAGATGGTTGGGATATTTCAAACCCGACTTGATCACGGTACCGAGGACATGAGCGGCCGTCTTGAAGGTGACCGTATCCCTGTCGTCTGGAGACCTTACAAGCTGGCAAACAAAACGGAGCTGACCCCGAGGATCAAATCTTTTATCCTCGAAGCTCAGGAACAGAATGAGGACTCAGAGTTCGGTCAATTTCCATTTGTCCGAATCCAATTTGGTCCAGACGGAAATATTTCTCGTGCCTACTCTGTCGTATCCGGAACCACGAATCGCTTTGAACTGGGTGTCGCTCGGGATGATACTTCGAGAGGTGGGTCCATCTATCTCCATGATAACTTGAATGTTGGGGAGATCATCAAAGTCGCACCAGGGCACAATGCTCTTACGACGGGCGACGAAAAGGTGGCCACCAATGTGTCCAAGCATATCTTCATTATCGGTGGTATTGGAGTTACAGCCTTTCTCGGCGAGATCGAAAAGCTATCTCAGGAGTTGGCCGAAGTTGAGGTCCATTATGCTGTGCGGAGCCGCAAGGATGCAGCCTATTTGAGTCGTCTACCAGTCAACAAGACCACTATTTATGCAAAAGACCAAGGTCAACGACTTATTCTCAGCGAAGTCATCCCCGAGCCTACGGACGATAAGGGACGAAGGCCTTTTATTTACTGTTGCGGTCCAACATCCCTCATGAACGTGTGCCGTAACTTGATCACCGATCTTGGGTACCGAAAGGCCAACGTCCATTTTGAAGAATTTGGCGATGCCACGACAGGAACTGGGGAGCCATTTGAGGTAGAAATCAAGTCAACTGGCCAAACGGTCCAGGTCCCTCGAGAAAAGTCCCTTCTTCAGGTACTTTCTGATGCTGGGTTTGAGATCGAGTCGTCGTGCCTGGTTGGAAACTGTGGCACATGCATGGTGGATTATTACAAGGGAGAGGTTGATCATAAGGGCGTGGCTCTAGACGAGGAGCAGAAAAAGGAATCTATGCTAAGTTGCGTTAGTCGTGGGAAGGGGAAGATTGTTATATGATAATAGTTTAGGAGGTGGCGTCTGTCTTATCGAGGAAGTTCTGGGAACTTTCAATTTTGAATTCTGTAGATTCTTGCTCACAGATAGTGTGGGTTCTAATTCACGGCTCTATGTAGGCTAGTTTTGTTCAAAGATCACTCGACATCATATGAATATCTTGGTTGATGCGAAATTTAAAGCAATAGCAGCAGTGTGAAACCGCAGATTTCACGAGTCGAGAAGAGAAATACAAACACACTTTTTTTCCCCTACATAAATCTAGTTCCTAATAGCAAAATAATACCAGAGAGCCGTCCTGCGCACTAAGCATCCTCAATCTGCGTGAACCTTTTCCGTGTTTCCTCCTCTCAGTATCGTCATTATCATAAGTTGGGTTTCTTACAAAGACCTCTCAGCAAGGAACCTTTGGGTTGCTAGCTGTACTGCCTGACCGATATGCCCAATCTAGGAATTGGTGCAGAGATATGGTGTGTTAATCCTTATAGATTTTTACCTGTTCCTTTTCTGTCCAAGTTTACTCTCCTGCTGGTACAGGGCTACTCATTATCCATCAAGTTCATTCCAATGGCCTCAGCAGCTACTTCGCGGATGTTCTTCCGTTCTTGTCTGCCAAAATCCATGTTTACAGGCCAGTATGATTTGATAAAACCAATGCGACTTTCTATGGCCTGAGGAACATCAAGATCCTGGAAGGTTGCAAACTGCTTGAAGGTCTCAAGGTCTCGAGAACGCATCTGTGCACAGATCGTTCGTAGAGTGAACTCTGCCTTGAAGTAACACTTACCTTGGTTGTTGAGGCTTGTGAGCGCCAGGATCAATGTTGCAAGTGAGTCGTCGTTGTCTGACGAAATGGCCACTTCTTGAAGGGCAAGAAAGCCAAGTCTGAGAAGGAACATAGAGAGCCAGCAGTCGTGAGTCTCCGTCCCGTGACGCAAGTAATATATGCGAAGCACAAGCTCTTGGCTTCTACGAGCATCTGCAAATATCTCAGAGGGCGTCTGGTCAAGTACTTTTGTGGGATCGTCCCAGCCTGCAAAGGGCTTGAAAAGGTCCATCAAAAGAGCCCAATATTGGATACTATAGCGATTAGCAAGGAGTAAAACAAACTTTGATTACATACTGTAGCTTGAGCTGAAAAGGTAGGACTATCTTCCCTGGGTGCAAGTCATCTGGGAGACCATCGAACCAGGACCGCAATCGAGAATAGAACTCGACTGCCTGACCGAGGTAAAGTGACCGGATTTGGACAGGACGGAACAAAGAGATGGCAATGTCATTGAATATGGTCCAGAACTCCAAGTATGCCTTGAACGTTTGGTAATACTTGGTTGCGATGGGCTCTCGGCTTGAGGGGTATCGGACCCAGATATCGCCATACCAGAATGGGCATTGGGCGGGGTCCGGATAGGACGTCTGAGGCGGATCCTTGAGCAGAGGTATCTCTTGGGTCATGGAAGACATGATTCTGTTTTCGATCTCAGCTTCAAATTCAAAGAGGGAGCGTAGGAAGGCTACCCTTGCCAAGCGAAAAGAGCCCAGGCTGTAACTTCACGGACAACCTTGACATCTTGGTCCGCATTCTGTTCAATGCGTTCACTAGGAGAGTTGAATAGACCCATGATCCTTGCTTGAGATACGGCGTTGAGTAAATACTGATGTGAGGCGCCATCAACACCATGGTCGTTCATGGTAATGTTCATCACGAGCAGGACCTGGATAGTTGTGATCTTTGGTCGAGATGTTTCAAGTTCCAATAAACGCCGGGCCTCGGCGAGGAACGTATAGCCGAGAGTATGTGGATTCCAATGCTCGTTGCGGTGCGCAATCGTGGGGTTCGCGTGACAAGCATGAGCCAAGACAGCATTGACAAGGAGGTTGGAGCAGAAACGACTAGATCCAGAGCCAAGACCTCGCAGGAAACATTCTTTGTGGAAGAAGGGGAACGCCGAATAGATATACAGGAAGTAAGCTTCCATGAGACTGTGTAGCAAAGGCTCATCCGTGCACACATTCGTCCAGCGGGAGATCGTAGCGTAGTCTAGCAATGGTTCGACTAGTTTCGCAGAGTGGTATGGCATGTACTTTGGGGCGTCCAGATACGAGATCAATCGTGCATCAAATGTTTGTGGAGGCTCCGAGCCAAAATATGGCGTCTCGAGGGCCAGGGAGTCCATGTATGCACTCTTCGTTTTGGCGAAGATACCAGGCAATGCATTCCGGTGTGGGAATGGATAGCGGACTTGAGATGCAGGGGCCAGGTGCAGCTGCATCAGTATGTCCCCGCCCTCGACTGAGCTCAAGATAGCCTCTGGATCAGATCCTGTTCGAACCCGCCTGAAGACAGCAAGTGCTACATCCTCAGGCTTCTCGCGCATTATCGCAAGAACGGAATCAAGGCGACCCTTTTCACCACTAATCTCGGTGAATTTACGCTGCAATGCTCTATAAAGCATGTGTATATCAGCTTTTGGGCCGAGGTGACATTCCGAGTGGCGAAGAACACATGGCTCACACGGCCTGGGAACAGTGCACTGCACATATCAATCAGCTGGGCTCTCACGTTGACAGAAGCAGGTATACTTTTGACTTCCGCTTGCGGCATTCTTCACAGGCCGCAGAAACAGGCCGGGGTCGTTTCCGCAAGACGATTTCAGTCTTGGTTATATTTGTCGTGGGCTGGGTCTCCACTGGCTTAGCAGGGCCAGGTAAAAGGGGAACTAGGCTAGACATAGCAAAGTAGGTAGTTTTCAGTTAGATCGTCAGGAATATTGGGGCTCCATCCGAGGGTTAAACTGAGTCGACGTTATGCCACAGACGGTTAAAGCGGGGTGAGGTGAAGGCGAAGATATCTGGTTAACAACAAGGCTGCAAGACACATCGCAGGTCACGGAACTCGGCTTTATTATCAGCCGCAAGCCTCGAAAGCACAATGACATCATGACTTTTATCTTGATGTTCAGCTGTCCGCTTGATGGGTATGTATTACTCCGTACTTGGATACGTAATGCGTGTAGGTTTATATAGTTCATCTTGTGCTGTTGGGAAGTATACAAGTTCAACAGGATTAGACTCTAACATATATAGGCTAAGTTAGGACTATCATTCGAAAGCGTAAAAGGTGATATCTCTGTAAACTATAGGACAGCAAGGATTATTAATCTTGAAACAGCGAGCAGCGAGCAGGCGAACGACCATATAACTAATGAATCCATAGGATTCCCTCCAACCTAATACGATTTCTTCTTAGCATCCTAATTGACCTTTTGAACAGCCTCAGCGTTGTCTCCAATGCTTTCCTGGGGACCATTCTTACCCCCCTCTTGAGGTACAGTGGCATTTTCCTTTGTTGCACCGCCCTTACTACCCTGGTCACCTTTATCCTCGACAGCCTGGTTCTCATTCCCTTGAGTTTCTTTAGTTTCTTCCTGAGCCTCACCATCCTTCTTACCCCATATTCTCACGCTGGGCATGGAAACATTGCCCAATGATGACACGGAGCTAGGTACTTTCGGCATACTTGGCATGTTGGGCATGCTAGGAAGGTTTGGCATCTGCGGAATTTTGTTTGGCAGCCAACCTTTGGCGTCGGCGCCGGTTTGCTGAGCCACGCCGAAGAGATAGTTGAGGTAGGTTCGCTTCTCAACCGTGTCAGCGCCCTCAATATCTGCGTCGCCCACGATGCCTTCAGCTTTGTCATCGGGGAGGGGAACGAGGGAGGCAGCGTTGGCGATGTCCAGAGGTGATTCGTCTGGGAGTCCCGTGCCATTGTCACTATCTTTGTCATTTGCGCCCTCAGCCTTCTCGTTTCCTTCAATTTGGCCAGGGTCCTTTTCAAGAATCTCCTTGGTAGTCTCGGTCTCTTCTGTTTCTTCAGGAGGTGTCTCGCGGAATTTCGGATCATCGAAAACGTTCTCTTCGCTCTGGAACCACTTTTTGATGAGCTCGGCCGACTTATCTGTCATCTCTTCGTAGCCTCGATGTCTCTCAGGCCTGAACATGTTGAGGTGCGCTTCGATCTCATCTTCAGCCTTGGGCATGACGCATCTTTCGAAGATTGGGTAAGCTGAGTGGCTTTCCTCAGGAACAGCACAGAATGTCCGCTCAGGGACAAAGTATCCTCCACTCCAGTAGCCATTCTCTCCAAGAGAACAGTAAAAGTCATGCATGCCAACACCCTTGAGCGAACCGATGCGTTCGAGTCGACGGTTCAGCTCTTTTTGTCGGAGGAGTGCACCGACAAACGTGACATGATCTGAGAGCCAGGCGAAAGACTTTCCGACATTTCCGCGGTTGATATAGGCCAGACCTTGTCCGAGAGCATCCATTCCCTGACGGTAGCTTTCGGCCACGGAATCTTTGTTTATGTTCTTCATGCTCTTCATCCCTTGAATGATGGCCTCTCGGTTCATGTACGCTGCTACACCGCCAGCCGCGATGGCGCCCACAGTACCTGTCTTGACAGCTACAAGCTGCCATGTTTTCCACTGGGGTCCCCGTGTACTGCTGGTAACAGCAGTAGTTGCAGCACGTCGAGCGCTAAGTCGTGCAAGACTAGCAGGCGCAGCTGCAGAGATCGCGGTCATGACATTGAAGACGCTGTTGACTTTTTGATAATTTGAGAAAGCGCCATAGACAAACATGGAGCGGGCCAGACCATTGTAAGGCGTGTCGAATGTGAGGATACCTTGGATGAGTGGAAACAAGTGATCATTCTCGTCTCCATTGTTAGCTCTGTCGTTGATGGCTAGGAACAGAGTATCTGCTGCAACGAAGCCTCTGGTAGAGTGTGAGCCGATTTATAAAGGCAAACTTGGTCTGATCAACTTACCCCATCGAGTGAGCAACGAGAACAACTCCTACATCTCTATCATGAGGAGGCCATGGCTTTTCCGATTGCTTCTTCCGGATGGTCATTACCTGCTCCTTGAGCCTGTATTTAGGATTAGTCGTTTGCACGTCTATGATTTAGTTGAGTCGACCTACCACTCTAGAAAGCCCTCTGCGGCCTGAGCTAATTCGCCAGTAGTCTCATACTTGGGATATACGATGGATTCAATTTTGTCATCTGGGAGTTCTCTAGCGACTGCTTTTTTGAGATCCTTTGATGGTGTAAGTTTAAGCTATGAGGCTTGTCGCATTTAGCGTGGGTCACCACTCACATAGGGAAATTCATGAAAGGTGTTATCGGTACCCTAAAGATGTCAGTATTTGGTAATAAAGGACATGCGACTATCGCACCTTGAATCCGTGGATGAAACAAAGCAATAGAGTACGCGGCATCTTGAATGTTGATGTAGGGTATTGATGATTCCGTCTCTGAAGCAGAAATCTTGGGGTTCGGAGTAGTAATACAAACAAATAAATAAAGTTTACGGCAGCTGCACCAAATAATGACGTTGTCGGTTGTAGGACAAAGATGATGGAGTTCCAGGTTTTCCAGCCACACTCGATCCAAAGTACGCGTGGCGAGTGTGTATGGTACAAAGGAGCCAATCCAATCCTGTTGTGAGGGGATGAAAGGCGTTGACGTTTTGTTGGCGATAACGTCATTTTATGGCATCGTGCAGCACTAGCACCGGTCATTGGCCACGTTTTGGCTGCTAGCGCAATCAGAAGATCAAGATCAGCCCTGCAAAGAGAAAGCTTGATTGTTTCAGATCCTTGCATAGAAAAAGATGAGGTTTAGAGGCATTTTAATTAAAGCAAACACCAATAGCCATGCCTTGGAGGCCTGAATGATGGCCTCACTTGGCTTTGCCACCACTTGCAGTCTTGACCAACTTCTCCCACTCAATATCCTCTTGATCATCAGCATGAATAAAAACACTCATATTGACTGCCTTTTTCAGATATTCCATCGTACTAGCATAGAGCATGCGAAGCTATTCCCCAGTTAGAGTCAGTAATTTCAGTCTAGTTAGCATGTGACAGCTTCACCTTGATAGGCGAGGTCTGTGGAACCCAAGATATAAAGATCGTCTTAGTCCTGTAGCCCTTTGTCAGTAAATTTCGGTACTAAACCCGAAGAATTCACCTTTTCCCATCTTCACCAAGGTCGTAATCGACATCGTAGAGTGCATAGCGAGGAGCCGATTTTCCAGACTTGTCAACCGCCGAAAGAAGCTTCTGACGGAAGGTCTCATACTCAGTATCAGGAGACGTCTCTTCAACAACGACGCGCTGCTCATCGTCGGTAATCTTGAAGATGACGAACTTGATCTTACTCGATCCCTTTGCAAACCGAAGATCATTGGCTGCAGTGATGCAGTCTTGGTCAATCAAAACACTGTGTATCAAGATGAGTCGTAGATTGCGGGATGATTTGAATGACAGTACTTACCCAGAAGCAGACTCGATACAAAGATTAAGTTAGATTCAGATACACGGGCTGCAAGATCAGAACGAACTTACCGCCATTTTCTCTGGTTTGCAAAGTTTGTTGCCGATAAAAAAGAAATCAAGATCATCAAGATTCAAGAGAACTGGAGACCTGCAAGGTGTGAAGTAGATTGAATTTCCAACAGCAAGCACATATGAAGGAAGATCATATTCATTAAATAGTCAAAAGAGCTTTTTACTATGACCAAATACCAAAGGTTGGTATCCAGGAAAAATGCTCAATTGTCTGGGCTTCTCTCTGCCTAGTCAGGCATCCAGATAACTGACTTCCCCTCAGAGAGCGGATCTCATCCCAATACTGTCACAATAGCCTTGAGGCTAGGGAGCAAGTTGAAAGATTTGCCACGGCTACGAATACAAGGCAACAATATTATTCAGATGAAAACAACAAATGTCTCAACAAATATAGTTGCCTTGGAGAAGCTTCGCATATTCATTAGCTGCGTGATTTTATTTCATGGAAATGATCCACTGATTACGCGTCAAGACGAAGCATCAGTTTCTTTTAGCTTTGATCTCATCTAATCAAGTCATCTGCAAGATCACTCCCCGAAATCCATAGCAAACATGTCAGATGCTGGGGGTTGTCCGTTGATCCAATCAGCCAATATGTTGGTCATATCATCAGTCAGGAAGTCCGCAAAACCATCAGTCCCAGCCTGCTGTTCCGAAGGCTGGATAGCCATATCCGTCCAAGTCAAGGGATCATTTTCGGAAACACCAGCCACCTGGAGTGTGTCGTTACTCTGATCATACATGCCCACTGATGTGTCTCGAGATTCGACCATTCGGCGGGCAAGTCGTGCAAAGGTAGAACAGATTTGATAGAGCTTCTCAGCTCCAATGTTGATATCTCTGGCGCTCCGGAACGTTGTGACTACTTGCTCGAGAAGCTCTACGTCTTCAAGACTAGATGCTGCTATCGAGTGCAGAAATATGACGACAAAAGGCGTGAATGATGAGTTGTGAAGAGCCCTGCTAGTGTGAGCTGACAGGTCTGAATAGGCTAGGGCTGGCTTACCAGTCGATGTAGTCTGCTTTTGAGAGCATCTTGTCGCCACCGTAGCCTGAAAATGCGAGAAGATGACTTTGTAGAGAGAGCCTTGCTGCTTGAAAGCACTGGGATGTCATGTCTGTACCTACTCCTGGCATTGCTGGAGCTCGTAGGAGAATGGTTAGAGTGGAGTAGTACATGATGTCCCAATGGGTCTTTGAAAGCTTCAGAATCTCCGCAAAGCGCACGGTACTTCCATCCATCTGCACATGTGTTTAGTTCAATGGCCAGCACAGACTCAAAATATCAGAAAGGAGGCCCACATGGTCCAGTTCGTATCGCCATTGATGCATGTCAGTAACCAATGCATCAATCCATTGTCTGCGATCTACAGCAGGAGACTGCAGGCCAGCAACAGAATAAAGTTTATCAAATATCAAGCCCTGGATCTTGGCTAGCCTAACAGCCAGTCTAAACAGCTCGGTCCAGGGCTTCTCAGCCGGGTCGTCCGGTATGGCAGGATAATGCGCGTCAACTTCGAAGTCCTGGATCCTCGAGGCATTACCGAAATGGAGAGAGTTTGTCTTGTCAAAGACGTAGAGCGTCCAAAAAAGTCGACGTTTATTGTCGGCGAAGCCACTTTGGTCTTTTTGATAGGTTACCTCTCGATGGTAGCCCATCATCTGGCAGTGACTGAGGCCTGCGTTGACTAATGAACGGGCCAGGACAGGAGCGGCTTCGTTCTGAATCTTGAGAACCTACGATAAACAAAAAGGAAGATTAAAAATATGGCCTCAAAGGCGATATGAGAGAGACTAACCGCGGCTGTGATAGCTAGAATATTCTCAAAACTGGGCACCGTCATAAGCTCAAAGGTTTGAAGACCTTGGTCGAAGTTTCGCTCAGCCTGCGCTTTTAGTTCCTCCAGGTTATGCTCTTCACCTAGGCTGTCTTTTGTGATGATGAACTCACGGAGGAGTAGTCGCATGATACCATTGACGCTTGTGATATGTCCAAGAGTCACTGGTTCCGTTGGGAAGTAGACCTTTTGGCACAGATGCTCAATGAGACGCACGTCAGTGAGCGCTTGGCCGGGAAAGAATCTAGTAGGATTAGCTATATATCTGGTTAGCTGTTGGATCACCGGAGTTTCTAAATGTGTGTTGGTTACTACCCTTGATCTTGCGTAGAATAGTAAGGACAACCGAAGCCGGTAGAGGTGTAATCTCTGGCATGGAACGAGTCGAGGCAGCGAACGGCAACTTCCTATCATTATGGCTCTTGAAGATAGAGTTCAATTGGTCGAATGATTCGCTGATTGTCTGTGCTGCTTCAGGGCTCTCTGCAGCTGCAGAACGTTGAACCTCTTGGCTAGCCTGGACAGATTGCTGAAGAAATGATGACGTTCCCTCGTACAATGCACCACCAGGAGATGGGGCTACATCATATACACTGGGCTCGGAAGAACCAGCTGGAGAAACGGAAAATGTCTCTTTCGGGCGCGTGGGTGCGGATGTTGAAGCAGGCGCGGAAATCAATGGCTGTTCAGCTTGTTTGTCTAGACGTAGCTCAACCTTGGCCAGCCTAGCTTCAAGAGTAGCCACATATTCTTCTCTTTATAGAAGGATGAGTAATTGTAAATGCATAGAGAGTAAAAGGGCTTACAATTGATTTATTCGGTTGTCTGGCTTTGAACGTGCATCTGACTGAACAGAATGAGCTTGTTGGCAAGCTATACCTGCAGCTTTACAGTTTCCGCAGGGATGGGACCTGTCACAGCGAATCTAGAACAGTCAGAAGCGAAGAGACTAGTCTGAGTATAGTATTCACCTTGCGGACTTTACATGCTTCACACTTTTGCATTGTCAGTGTCATGAGCCATAATGGGAAAAGAGGGCTTTGTCGGAGCAGTACGTACCGCCCGTGGGACCTGAGAGAGCCTAGCCCGCCTAGCCAGAATAGTCTCCTCTCCTGACATGACCCTAGCGAACCAACTTTCACCCACTAAGCGAATATCAATGCAATGTGAGGTCAAAGATTGCGTTGCGGGAGAACGGGCTCGCGGAGGAGAGGGAATGCTGACGCCCTCGCTACCTCGGAGGCGCGGGCCCGTGGTCCCGAGCCCTACAAGATGCCCCTAATTCTGTTGGTGCAGATCATGTTGATTGGCTGTCCGTGTCTCCCGCGGGTCCGTCCAAACGAGGGAGCCTACAGGCAGTCTAGACGACAAAAAGACTGAGCCATTTTTAGTAGTGATTTACCACACCTTGGATGAACTAATTTTGGCACCTTACTCAAAGTGCAACATACTCAGGAAAGGGATTGGACGTCTTGGCAGCGAAGATATGGGAATGCAGTCAGCATGAGCCATTCTGTATGACCCGCTTGCGTACCCAAGTAAGAATGTGAGATTAGACATGTCCAAGACAGAAGGAAATAAGTATCCAACAACGCCACCCTCGTTTAGCTTGACATTAAACATTCTCAATTAGACAGTTCTTTCACTTCTTTCTCTTGAGCGTTCCTTTAGGCTTCTAGCCTTCGTTTCAACTTCGCTTCTTCTCTTTTACCACTTTCATAATAGATTCTCCACTAACTTCCAACATGGACGCCAACAACGAGAAGAAGACCCTTGTCGAGGACTCAACTACTACAACACAAGAGGATGAACCTGAAAAGCAGGCTGAACTTGGAGATCTCTGGGTATGACTATGCTATGCTACTGGAGTAGGTGAACTCACGGCTTACACATTACAGCGCGTCTTTCGATTCGCCGACCGCCTCGACTGGATCCTCAACTTCACATCCCTTATCTGCTCCATTGCTTCTGGAGCAACACTCCCCCTGATGACTATTGTCTTTGGGCAATTTACCGGCCGGTTTAGCGACTATGCGAGTGGCAAGGTAGATCCCCAGGGCTTTCAGGATGAGGTCAACACATTCGTCTTATGGTTTGTGTACCTCTTTGTGGGCAAATTCGTCCTCAGCTATCTGGCCACTTTAACTGTTACCGTTTCCGGAATCCGAACGACACGAGTACTTCGACAGCGTTTCCTGGAACATCTTCTTCGGACCGAGATCTGGTACTTTGATACGGCTAATGTTGGATCACCCGCGACCCAGATGACTACCAATGTTACTCGTATCAACCAGGGTATTGCTGAGAAACTGTCACTTCTTATCCAAGGACTGGCCATGTTTGTCTCATCATTTGTCGTCGCGATAGCAGTCCAGTGGAAGCTGGCACTCATCACTTTGACTGTCGTGCCTCTCTTCTTCTTCATCATTGGCTTTGGAATGACCCTTGACGCGCCAATCGAAGCAAAGGTCCAGGGCAGTTACTCCCAAGCCAATGTCTTCGCTCAAGAGGTCATGGCGTCCATACGAACTGTCCATGCCTTCTGGGCACAGGGCAGAATGACAGTGCGATATGATGACTATCTCAAAGAGGCTCACGTCCATGGGAAGAAGAAGTCTTTCATGTACGGTGTCATGAGCTCATCCACCTACTTCTGCATGTACGCTGGAAATGCTTTGGCCTTCTGGCAGGGTTTCCGCATGTACCAGAGTGGCGAGATCGACTCTGTTGGTACTGTGTTCACGTAAGACTCTCAATCTTCATTCGCAACTTCAGAAATAACTGACTATCCATAGTGTTGTACTATCTGTCTTGCTTGCATCATCATCTATCGGTCTTCTCTACCCACAGGTCCCGGCCCTAGCCAACGGTGCGGCAGCAGCTTCCGAGCTCTTCAAGATCTTCGATAAGCCATCCTCACTGGATCCTCTCGGTGATGAAGGCAAGGTCCCTGAGAACTGTCACGGCCATCTCAAGGCAGAGAACGTTTCCTTCTCGTACCCATCTCGACCCGATACAACCGTGCTCAACAACATCAGTCTGAACATCTCAGCTGGTAAAACGACCGCCATTGTCGGGGCCAGTGGCTCTGGGAAAAGTACTATAATTGGTTTGCTGGAGAGATGGTACCTACCAACCTCTGGGCGCTTCCTTCTTGATGGCATGGATGTTTCCATGCTAAATGTCAAGTGGCTTAGGTCTCAGATGGCTCTTGTTCAGCAGGTAAGACAGCTGCTGCTGGCCCTTGTATACGTTGTAACTAACACGTGTTTTTAGGAGCCAGTTTTATTTAGGGGGACCGTGTTTGAGAACGTGGCAAAGGGCTTCACTCAGGCACAGAAGGTCCTGAGCCTTGATGAACAGAGGAAGCTGGTGCAGGAGGCCTGCGAAGCCAGCTACGCTCATGAGTTCATTCAAAAGCTTGAACAGGTAAGCAGGCTCCTCATATTCAACCCAGCTTGTCTAACACTACCTAGGGCTATGATACATATCTCGGCGAGCGAGGTGGTACACTGAGCGGTGGCCAAAAGCAGCGAGTTGCCATTGCACGCAGCGTTGTCTCTAACCCCAAGATCCTTCTCCTTGACGAAGCAACAAGTGCCCTCGATCCCAACGCCGAGCGAATCGTTCAAAAGGCCCTATCTCGAGTTTCTCAAGAGCGAACCACGGTAGTCATAGCACATCGCCTATCAACCATCAAGGACGCTGATAACATCGTCGTTGTTTCAGCTGGACAGGTCGTTGAGCAGGGTACTCACGAGGAACTTCTTGCACTCAACACTCACTATGCCAGACTCATCCGTGCACAGAACCTTGCAGTTTCCTCGAATGACGTTCATAAGGACATGGGTGCGAAGCAGGATACGGTCGAAGTCGAGACAGACGAGGAGGTGGCGCGCGTCATGACAGCTCAGACCGAGAAGTCCGTGGTGCTCGAGGATGGAGACGCCAAGCCAAAGGACCGCTCTATTATGACGAGCATCTTCCTTATCCTCAAGGAACAAAGGGCCCTTCTCCCTCAGATAATTGTCGCCGCACTCGCCTGCAGTATCGCCGCAGCTACCTGGCCAGGTCAAGCTGTCTTGTTCTCCCGACTCATCACTGCCTTCTCTTCCAGTGAACCATCTGCATCAGATGCCAATTTCTACGCCCTCATGTTCTTCGTCATTGCGCTTGGCAATCTAGTCGCCTACTTCACCATCGGATACATCTCCAACCACGTGGCTCAATCCATCTCTCATCAGTACCGCCTCGAGCTGTTCAGTCGCATGGTCGTCATGGACATTGACTTCTTTGATCGACCTGAGAACTCATCCGGCGCATTGGCTTCAACCTTGTCCTCAGTACCCACGAGTTTGACAGAGCTTCTTGGACTGAACATCTATGTTGTTCTAGTCATGGCTGTCAACATCACCGCTAGCTCTATCCTTGCCTTGGCTTATGGTTGGAAACTAGCTCTTGTGATGGTGTTTGCAGGTTTGCCTCTTCTCATGGGTTCTGGCTACTTCAAGATTCGCCTTGAGTCTAGACTTCATGAGAGCAATGAGGCAAGATTCCGAGAGAGTGCCAGTCTTGCTAGCGAGGCTGTCTCTGCCTTGAGGACTGTTGCCTCTTTGACCGCCGAGTCGGACTTTATACAGGCATACTCTGAGACTCTGTCAAGCATCGTTGCCCAATCGGTCAAGTCTCTCTCGATCTCAATGTTTGCATACGCCTTCTCACAATCCATCGAGTTTCTGGTTATGGCACTCGGATTCTGGTATGGCTCACGACTCATCTCTTCTGGAGAGTATACATCAGAACAGTTCTTCCTCATCTTCATGGGTGTTTTGTTTGCGGGCCAAGCTGGTGCACAGTTGTTTGCCAACTTGGGTAGTCTCACAAGAGCAAAGGGTGCGGCAAACTATCTATTCAACCTGCGAGAAGAGCAACCAGTCGTTCGAGAGACCGATGAGAACAAAGATCTAGGCCCTGACCTTGACCAGCCCATCAGTGTTGATTACGTTCACTTCAAGTATAAGAGTCGCAGTGCCAAGGTCCTTCATGGACTGTCGATGAATGTGAGTTTCCCAGTTACCCATCTCTAGAATACCTGCTGACATTTCCCAGATCAGCCCATCTCAGTTTGTTGCTGTCTGCGGTCCCAGTGGCTGCGGTAAATCAACCCTGGTATCTCTTCTTGAGCGATACTACGATCCTACATCTGGCAAGATCTGCGTTGGTGGGCAGGACATCAAGGATGTTTCACCTCGTCTCTACCGCAACGAGATGTCTATGGTTCAACAAGAGCCAGTACTCTACGAAGGAAGTGTACGAGAGAACATCTTGATGGGACTTGATGGTGACATTGACGATACATCTGATGAGCGGCTCAACGAGGCTGCTCGACAAGCCAACATTCTCGATTTCGTCTCATCCCTTCCAGAAGGATTTAACACTCCATGCGGTACACGAGGCACAGCATTCTCGGGCGGCCAACGTCAACGAATCGCTATCGCCCGTGCTCTTATCCGCAAGCCGAAGCTTCTTCTTCTCGATGAGGCAACTTCGGCGCTCGATACACACTCGGAGCAACTCGTCCAGGAGGCACTGGAGCAGACGAGAAGGGAAAGCGGATGCAGTGTGATTGCAGTTGCCCATCGACTTTCGACCATTCGAAACGCTGATGTCATCTTTGTACTTGTTGGTGGAAAGGTTGTTGAGGTGGGAACGCATGAGGAACTTCAGGCTAAGGGAGGTGTATATGCAGATATGTGTCAGGCTCAGTCTCTAGACAGAGAGGCCTAGGATGGACCTCTTGTTTTTCTTTGTATTTAGATTTAGACTTTCGTACTCGCCATGGAGAGCTCCTATAGCTCTTTTCAGTTACATGTTCCCTGGTACGCTTTCTTAATATTATTGTTTTTATTTCAACTTTCACTTATTTGCACATTCGCACCTCGAGGCTGACATACGATGTAAAGTTACTGCAGTTTAAGTTCGGTCTGACCAGAGAGCAGTGACATTCAACCCGTGCATATAGTTTGCCCTATTCGCTTCGCCCCGTCGGAGCGGTCGGTACACTAGTGAGCAGGGAAAAGTTTCTGAAACATGCAATTAAGCCTATTCTTAAGCATCCCACACTAGGTACTCCGTAGGAAATGTACAGGGACGTGGGGCCTTGCAGCGATGACAATCCTCTTATTCTCCATCAAGCCAACCCATCTGAGGTGGATTTCCGTTTTACCCAACAGGCTGAATTACTTCAGACGGAAAAGTCCACATTTGCTGCAACATAATGCCAGGAAAGGGTAGTAGCAAGATTCTTATCCGTAGAAAACGGAACATGGCCTGGATAGAGAAGGTAGTGAAATCCAGAAGCGTCGGAACCTGGCTCGCCGAACCTGGTAATAGTGGACCTTAATGCTGGCAAGTCTCCATACAATGCTGAAGGTTCAGAAGGAGTGGGATACCGGTAGTTGAGTCAGATAAAGTGTGGCTTAGAAGATCATACCCCTTGAGGGATATTCCCCTTTTAGAAAGGGACGTTTGTATAATCCCGCTGTCGTAAGTTTAGAGATTGCGACCTTTCCATAATAGGATGGAAGTTGGTGCTGGAAGGATCATATCACAGTGATAGCCGTGCTGTAGGAACGTTGCATTTTAGCCTGTTAAAGCCAAGATGAGTTATGACAGGGTTTGTAGGTGTCCCCCTGCAGCCAACCACTCCAAAGGGCCGAAGCTTAATCCCGTGTATTACCTCAAACTGCTCAAAGTCAAACAGGGGCAATAAGACATAAATACAATGAAATCACGCATATGAGTTGACCTAGTCTCTCAAGCGTTGATCTTTATCGGCTCTGCAATCATGGCATCCCCACGCTCTCTGCGACGTTTTGTCTTCGCCTCTCTCTTTTCCCTAGCTTTTGCCCAGGACAAGGCTGAGGAACTGACTAAATGTCTCGACAAGGCTGGCGTGAGAAACGTCATCGAGTCTGACAGTCAATGGGCTGCAGAGACAAGTCAGTTCCAGAAGCGTATTCGTCCCCAGCCTGCTGCAATTGCGTTCCCTGAATCTCGCGATGAAGTCGCCTTTGCGCTAGAATGTGCGCGAGAGGCTGATGTCTACGCAAATGCCCTTGGTCCCGCCCACTCGTTTCAGGGAAATGGCTTCGGAAAACCCGGGAACTTGGTCATCAACATGGCTACGTTTGACGACGTCAAGTATGACTCAAAGACCACCCTCATGACCTTTGGTGGCGGCACTCATGTTGGACCTGTTGCCAAGTATCTTTGGGACACTGCTGGACGCCATGTTCCTCACGTCCGCGGTGCTCATGTTGGTGTCACTGGATCCAGCATCGGAGGCGGATTTGGTACCACCTCTCGTTATCTTGGCACTCCCATGGATAACATTGTCGAGGTTGAGTACATGCTGTACAACGGCACGGTTGTCAAGGCTGGAAAGGGTTCCGAGCTCCTTTGGGCTGCTAAAGGTGCTGGAGCTTCCTATGGTATCATTCTCTCCATGACTACCAAGACCTTCAAGCCTGAGTTCGACAAGGCTATCAACTTTACCCTCTCTATGGGCGACCTTAGCCCCAGAGACGGTGCCAGGGCTCTCGTAGCCATCCAGGACTACGCTACCAGCAAGGACTGCCCAGATACCTTTGCCTTCCGATGGAGCTTGATGGCTCCTCCTTATGATGGCACTGGATACTTCTACGGCAATCCCGACAGCTTTGATGACGTTATTCGTCCTCTAATTAACAAGCTCAAGACCATCAAGTCCGCTGTCGAGGTCAAGAAGACTGTCCTTCCCTGGTGGGATCTTGAAGTCGCTGTGGCTGGTGCTGGCATGAACCAGCCCGATGGCGGATTTCTCGGTGGTCGAGCATTCTACACTCAGTCTCTCACCACCACGACTGACCACCCTCTCACTCTTGAACAGGCTCAAATTCTGTTCGAAAGCACAACACTGGCCTTCAACCGAACTGACCTGACAAAGTTCGCCTACCTTGATCTCTGGGGCGGTGTCTCCCGCAACATCAAGGATAGCGACACAGGTTATGCTCATGGCAGAAACCTGTGGCTGATTCGCTGGGACGCCAACTCTGTCAACCCTTTCGTCTTCCCTGCTGACGCTATTCCTTACCTGAGAGGTCTTATGAAGCCATTCGAGGATGCTCTTGTCAAGGGCGGTTCTAAGCTCCGTGGCTTTGTCAACTATGCCGATACCGAGCTTACTGAAAAGGAGTGGAGTTCGCGTCTCTATGGTGCAAACTACGAGCGCCTTAAGAAGATCAAGGCCAAGATTGATCCTGAGGGCCTGTTCACTGGTCACAAGCAGTCTATCCCTTTGCCTTGAACATCCAAGTGAAGGCAACAAATATTTGTTGTATGTATATAGTTCTGAAGCAACGTATTTTAGCTCAGTGGTGAGACAGAAAAGGACCAAGTTTGAACGATTGAATGATAAAACTTTACTCATGTTTTTGTCTACCAAGTTTCAATATCTGCAAGCCCCCAACATTTACAGTAAGGACAGTCAATTGCTTAATTGAGTAGTGAGTGTATTACCGGCACTAAACCGCTTATGCAATAGGCCCATTTTATCTAAGCTTAATTTTGCTGTCCTGACGGTGCAAATTCAGCCCGAATAATATCATTGACGAAGCTAGCAAATCAAAAAATGGCTCGTATTGAGAACCAAAAAGAAAAACAAATGAGGCACACCGGATTTGAACCGATAACCTTCAGGAATCTCCGTGCTTAATAGCTGGAATCTGACGCGCTACCGTTGCGCCAGCGCCCCACTGTTGAAGAAGAGTGTTGCAAATGGATTTCATATTGGCTCGTGTTTGACAGGCCTTCATAATGAGTATTGGTAGTACAGCCTGGACATGTTTGCATCATGAGAAGGAAGTCCAATGACATTGATATATCTCAACTTTGCTTTACTATAGACTTTATAAAAACTATTAAACTATATGTAAGCCAAAGTTAGAGTATCTTGACGCCACCATAAGTCAAAATAATAGTAGTACCTAGTAGTGAATCATGAATTAGACACTGAGGTGACTTGAGCAGGGTAGCGGGTAGGTAGGCGGTAGTGACCAGACAAAGCGCGACATTTACCTTGAAATAAGGTTGTATCGAATAGGCATATTCCCCTGCCACCCCCGCTCCAACGTCGTCACGGACTTTCAAGCATAAAAATAATGCCGTCCAATTGAGGAACGTCAACATCATAACAAGCATAATGACGACAGCCGACCTCGTTTTAGCCTGATGATTACTGCACTATTCGTAAGCAACACCTATCATAAAACGTTGTATATATCCCCCTCCTCCTTTTTACCGTTCCACTTCAATATCTTTCCGCCTCGCAAGTGATCACAATGAAGTTTTTCCAGCCCGTTGCCGTCTTTCTGTCTCTCCTCACTTCTATTGCCCCGAGCGGGGTGATGGCGGCGGAAGAATCGGCAGCTACTCAACATCAGAAGGGCGAGACTGTGAGATACCAAGGATGTCAGTATTCCTTCACCCATAGTTTTTGCGGAGTGCTCAATTGACTATTTCTAGTGAACCTATATGTATCCAAGCCCGGAAGGTTTAACCTTGGCCACAAAAAGCCTGGAAAAAGAACTGGTGTTCTTCTTCTCACCGATATCTATGGCATTCAGTTGAAGGAGAACCGAGAGTAGGATTGCCCACCCACTCTGACTTTTCCTCACTAACCAATGCAGATTGGTCGATGACTTTGCCAAGCAGGGTTTCTTTGCTGTTGCACCAGACCTGTTCGGGGGTGATCCAGCAAAAGAAACTCCAGGCTTCAACACCACCGAGTTCCTTGCCAAGCATCCTCCCAGTGTCACTGACCCAATTGTTGCAAAGGCAATCAACTACCTACGCAATGAGCTCAAAGTAAACTCTGTCGCTGCGACAGGTTATTGCTACGGTGGACGTTATGTCTTTCGTTCACTCGGCCAAAACGGCAAAATCGATGTTGGATTCACTGCTCATCCCAGTCTCTTGGCTACCGATGAGATTGAGGCTGTCAGGAAGCCCGTATCCGTCGCTGGTGCAGGTCAGTTTCAGCCTCTAAGAACAATAAACAAAAATTTGAAAGCTGACATGGATATAGCCGAGGACCAGATCTTCCCCCAGACCAGACAAGCGGAGACTGAAGCCATCCTCACTAAAATAGGCAAGCCTTTCACTTCGGTTCTGTACAGTGGAACCACTCATGGTTTTGCTGTTCGCGCGAATGCATCAAACCCACAACAGGTATTTGCTAAAGACGAAGCATTCTATCAGGCTGTTCGATTCTTTAATGCATGGGCCTGATTCAGAGTACACACGTTACAGACCATGACCTCTTGCATGTTATTAGCAGAGGCAGTTCCATTTTCCTTCTCATGCTGCGCCATATAGTTATCTAATAATACTTTTCACTGCTATGCTTACCGTAACGTTTCCAATTTAGACTTAGTGGAACCTGTACCAAAGTTGTTCTTTGAATGCACTAGAGTCCATGTCTATATAGATAATCAAAACCATCAAGGCATTGCCGAACATGCATCATGCCAACAGAAAAGTGTAGTACTTGATGAACTTGCCCCATGATGTCAAATATCCATAATGATACGGGATTCGACCTACTCCTTGAATCTCTCCAGAGCTGAAGAATTTGGTGTATGTTGCCCCAGCTGAAAGTTCAAGTCTAGGTTCATTGTGGCTATGCCGACTTTGCTATATGAGTAAAGATCTTTTAATGAAATATAACCAAGTTAACCATTTCTCCTTCACCTCCGACGTAGTCAGGCAAGACACGGAAGCACCGGCGATAATCGTAAACTCCGAGATAGCATGAACTGAGCATCATCTTTCGGGGATTGAACTAACCTACCAAATGAAATTAAACTTATGTATATCAGGCTAATGTTTGAGACAGGAAGAAACCGACCAAATAGTTGGGGATGAGACAACCCGAGTCTCGCTAGTGATGAAACCCAGTTGTGATCACCGCTTACGCATATAAGCCTGGCAGCTAGTCACTAATAATCTCACTAGTTCTGAAAAGGAATATGCTCGGGACTCTCGGGCGTGTTAAGCTTATCTGATTGGTTTCTGAACGCCGTGGCCGCAACTTCGTTTGTTATTTGAGTTATCGTCAAGACTCTGATAATACATCATCAGAATAAGGATTTGTCACTGCGTGAAACTCGCTTCTAATTGGCAGAAGCTTCGTGCTACTTTCTCTGATGTGTTGACTCCGCAGAGTGGCTCTGTCGGCTTGTACGTTAACGATCAATTTGAAAGCAGGTATAAAGTAGCCTTAAACCGCTGTAATCCAGTCTGCTTGATCTATCATCAACTCACAGTTCTTCCCTTTTCTCCAGTCCTCATATTTCTACCACTATGTCCGACCATCCAACCGTGATCCCTAAAGGCTCCTGGGTTCTCGTGACAGCCGCAAACGGTCATACTGGGAGTCATATTGTCTTTGAGCTGTTGAAGAGAGACTTCAAGGTCCGCGGCACTGTTAGAGACTTGAAATCCAGCCAGTGGTTACTTGAGGATGACTTTGTTTCCAAGTACGCAGAACGCGGTCATATCGAGCTTATGGTTGCTGATACGACTAAACCCCATGACTTCGACAAAGCCGTGCAGGGTGTCGCGGC
The DNA here is from genome assembly GCA_013759095.1 of Fusarium sp. NRRL 29148. Taxonomy (NCBI): domain Eukaryota; kingdom Fungi; phylum Ascomycota; class Sordariomycetes; order Hypocreales; family Nectriaceae; genus Fusarium; species Fusarium sp. NRRL 29148. The sequence continues at coordinate 74,097 of JABSTL010000124.1, forward strand.
TGTCATACATGTCGCGGTCATTGGGGATTTGGTTGCTGATCCCAATGTTGCTATTCCAGCCACTATAGAATCAGCCTTGTCTGTTTGTCGATCAGCATCAAAAGAACCATCCGTAAGGCGGTTTGTCTTCACTTCAACCTTTTGGGCTGCGACATTTCCAGTTCCTGGTGCCAGTGACACCATTACAAATCTTGACACTTGGAACAATGTTGCGGTTCAAGCCGCTTGGGCCCCTCCTCCATATGAATCGGATCGAATTCTGCCGGTGTATTTCGCAGCCAAGGTTGAGGCAGAAAAGGCAGTCTGGAAGTTTGTCAAAGATGAGAAACTCCCCTGGGTAGTCAATTCAGTCAGCCCTTGTGTTATCCTGGGAGACCTCTGAGATGATACGCATCTGCGGTCCGTACCGCCCCAGCTCATTGAACAGCTTTATCTGGGCAATACTGAAAAGCTGCAAACCCCGGCTAGTAAGCAACCTCTCCGTTATTGGTAGTTGCGACTAATCATGAGAAGTGTATTACAGCCACGTCTCTGACGTCGCAATTGTTCATGTCGCCGCAGCAATCGACCCCGACGTACAAGGCCAACGCATTCAAGTTCTCGCATCATCGTTTACATGGAATAACTGTCTAGATATCCTACGAAGCGCTTATCCGAACCGCAGCTTCGTTGATAACTTTATTTCTGGCGACCCGAAATTGATATACAACATTGAGAACGACATTGCTCTTGATCTCCTACAGAAATGGGCCGGGCGTGGTTGGATCAGTTTGGAGGCGAGTGTTACAGAAGTGGTGAATTACTTGCTCAAAGCCAGGAGACTGGATAACAAGTAAATAGGCTTCATTGTAGACACTCAATGGTTGTCATGGCTTATCTGTGAGCTTATTAATCAGCCTAATAATGATATGCCATCAGCTGATGATTGATTTTGGTCCCCGCTGACTCAGATTTATGTTGAAAAAACGAAGACCTGTCTGACATCCGCTTCCCTTCTTTTATCTTTGTCATCCTCGTATTAGCTCATCAACAATGGAGAATTGTGCTAGAGACACAGAGTATCGAGCAGTTGCTCAAAGACAAACGACGCTAGTTAGAAGAAGAGGCCGCGGCAGATTACCAAAAAGCCGATTAGTTGAAGAACCAACAAAGTTTCAACCTGGAACACTTCAATTCATCAACTCTGCTCATCCAGACGAGATCACCAATGCACAGAGTATCAGATTGATAAGATCCCACGCAGCAAAGCTTTCTCGTGCTCTGCAGAAGGACAAGAAGCAAGACGAAGCTCTCGAGGAATACGACGCTGAAAGCTCAGCTGAGGCAGAGTTGAGATCGCTCGTTCACCAAGAAAGCGATGCACGATACCGAAAGATCATGCCTAAGGCAAAAGTACATGGACAGGCCGAAAATCGACCACCCAGTCCACTCCAGCTGATTGGCGGTGCTCGCAGTGTCGCATACACAGGATTTGCGAGACCACTTTCAGACGATGAGCACTATCTCTTTGATTTCTGTGCGTCTACCCTCCTCGACTTTCAACCAATTGAACCAACTAACAAGCTGAATCATAGATCTAAACTATGTTATTTCTTACGGGTATACAGCATGCTATGCCCAAGACGATGAGCAAAACTTCAGCTACCTGATGAGACATATCTGGGTGCCCAATGCAATGTCTAAACTCAGTCTTATGGCCGCCGTCTTTCACGTGGCGTGCCGGAACTATGTCGCCGCCACAAATAATGATCTATCAAGCAAATTTGCGGTCAAAAAACTCCAATATCGACTAACATGCATCCAAATGGCTAAAGAGGCCATCGAATCGGAGGTTGTCGCCACAGATACAACTATCGCATTGGCAATGCTGATGGCCTCTGAAGCAGTGAGCATTCCTTTCCACTCTTTGGTTTTACTTTTTATCTCAAGAAAAAGGCTAATTGGATCATTGTAGTTCCTTGAAGGAGACATGTGTGCGTATTGGAGCCATGGTGCTGGCGTTATGAAAATGGTGCGTGCGCGAGGGGGCGTTGATATGCTGGGAATGTCGGGATTCTTGACTAGAACTGTCTCAGAATCTATCTATCTAACACGGACCAATATGATAGCCGGCCCAGATGTCTTGGATCCAAAGATAATAGCCTCCTAAGATATAGAGTACAATCGCTAGAATAGCCATCAGATTTGAAAATATTGTACAGATCTTGAATTGTATCATACAATTCTGCCTGCAAGTCAGTGGTACGTGTTATATCTCAATTCATTGAATGAGCTTCTCAAATACGCGAAAATACAGTGGTTAGAATAACGAGCCGCATGTTTCTGTACCTGAGTTATGGTTTTGGTGAGATATGATAGCCCACTAAGCATAGGCTCAGCCTTTCTCTATTGACTTTGGCCCGTAGCTCTTGGCTTATAAGAGGCTTTCTGGGTGTATATCTGACTCTTGATAACCCCGTTACAATAGTCGTCTAGAACTTGCCACTGACCGCGTCAGCATCGAGTCAACAGGACTGATCAGGCTTAAGTTTGGATTTGTCGATTCTTCACATTCAAACCTAAATAGTTCCTATGGCCTCTTTCATCACTTATTACTAGGTTTAGCGAATAACTGAATAGTCTCGGTGCCGAATGGGCAAAATTCATTCTACCATCGTATTACAATACGCAAGAATACGCAGCTATTGCCTTAGCCGTGCAGACACGTCTACATGCTGACAGACAAATAAAGTTCTCATCCATAAGCAGACATCTCATGAAAATCTCACAGTCAGTGGTATCTTATTTGAGGTAGTGGTGATTGAGGCGTATTCAAAACCATTTGAAGGATGTAGCTCTTGAAACATGTGAAATCATAATAGTCTCAGAAATGCATATAAACTGATTCAAACTCCCTATTCCTGGTGATCTGGAGTTCTTGGGTGCTCCCTGAGTTGGTCACTTTCCTGGTATGTATGCAACTAGGTCGATTTGGATGGATTGGATTAAAGATCGGTTCGAGAGAAGCAGGATCCAAAAGCATGGCTGCATTCAGTCCAAGGTTGGCCGATTTCTGCCTTACGATCATTATCAGCATGATCCAAACTCCTTCCCTTCGTGGGCTGGCAAGTCTGAATGGGCTTATGAGCTTCCCCAGGGTCTTTAGCCCCAGCAACGACAGAGGAGTGATAGAGTCGCAAGGCGAGATGGGAGGAGACTTTGAATTGGAATTCTTAGACATGGGAGGCCAATGCCTATTCAGACATGACAGAATAGCTTAGACTCAGATTCCGGATAACCCCAGCCATGTCATGCCAATCCGTTCAGCAGAAGGCTCCATATTCCGAAGTTCATCCGTGATTAAGTCTGTCAGTCCCATCTCCTCTATCACTCCCAGCCTTGTTCGTTCTCGTACTAGAAAATGTCGTCGCCAGACATAACCCTACTTCTATCTTATTGCTTCTCTTCATCTTTAGAGCCATCGAGATCAAGAAAAGGACACTCCTTAGGATCCTTATAAAATGAACCGCCAAGCTGTTTGATTACTTCACAACGCTCTGACATGGTCAAGGCATTTCCGATCCTTCCCAGACCTCTCTTCTCAGAGTCAAACAAGGTAGTATGTATAGCCCAAACACCACCGTCGGCCGGCCAGCCCACGAACAAGCGGGGAGCATCGGGATCTTCGTTCTTGCCCTGGTCCGAAAGTTGGTGGAAGGGGTCGCGGTACCATTTGGCTCCAAGCTGACGCATTTTGACACAGTGAGCCTCCTCCTTGTCGGGCTCGTCTGACTTGTTGGCGGGCTCGAATCGATCGATGCCAAGGAACTCCAGTTCTGCCACTGAGCACAAATGGCGATAGTAGCCGCCCTTTGCAGGCCAACCTATCGCTACACCGCCGAATCTACCCCCGAATCGGCAACGGGGAAACCGTGTGGCTCCGAATGATCCATGAAAACCACCTTCTAACAGGTTATGAGACATCTGAAGATTGAATCCCTCAGTTTCCGGGAATATATTTTGATCAGATTGATATGAGGTGCAAGAAATACCAAGAAGGAGACAAGCCAAGAAGGATATCAGAGTCTTGTATGTGAACATCAGGCAGTTTCGCGATACACAAGGACAGAAGCGGATTGATGTGCATTTCGGGTTCTGCATGTTGGTGCCTAGAGAGGGGTGTTTTATGCTACCTACCTAGGTATACTGTGTGGAATAGTGGGTGATCCGATCCCAAGATCCCGTTGCCACCAGGCATTACATGTTATGAGGGGTTTCTTCATCACAAAACCACAAGTTATCGGCCAACAGGACAACCTCGTATTTTACGCACAGACGTGAGCCAACAACAACCAACAGTCTCTGGGCGGCGGGAGCTTGTTCAATGCATTTAATTCGCTAGAATTTCCGAGACAGAGAGAGAGAGGTCGACAAAAGTTCCTGAAACAATCCTATTCCGGCAGTGTCTTGTCTCTATTTATCGAGTCCAAATCATGTGGCTTGGTCAACGCACGAACCATCTCAACTATCAAGCAACACTGAATACTACGCAATGTCTCGTCGTAGAAATACAGCATCGACAGGAGGGTCTTCGTCATCCAAGTAGTGGCCAGGCTGCATGTGAATCAGCCTATATCCTCGCCGTTCATACCAATCCTGGTTGGTTGACTAAATCATGTCAGCTCTGTAAATGGCAAACATTCACAACAACGCAGACTTACGCCCAGCTCCTTTCCGTTCTTTTCTCGGTACAACTTCTTCTGCATTTCCTTCTCAGCGGTATCAAGGGCGAGGGTTTTGGCACATAGCGGCTCCTCAATTGCCATTGACTCGACGATGTCCATGGCTGCTCGCCCGATGCCTTTGCTCCGAAGTGCTTTTGAGACGTAGAAGGTCTTGATCCAGTAGACGCCTTCTTTGGGAAGATCAAGAACAAAATTTCCAGTTTTCTCGTTTCTGTCGTCGAGTGAGATATGGCCTACTGGATAGAACTTTGTATGTGTAGGCTTTCGGGGTTTGGCTCTGAGGCTATCAGCTGTGTCAACCAATGGTGCCTTATCCTAGGAGTCGTCAGTCATGGCAATTAGTCACCAGTATTATAGTCTTACCTCAGGGTACGTATCTAAGTGCATTTGAAGTGTTTCGCGGGTTTCGGGGTCATCTGGTCGCAGTGTCTAGTCAAAGTTAAACCTCTGCTATTATGAATCCATCCTTGAGAAAACTAACGATCCAGAAAATGGACTTCTGGCCCGAGACTTGTCTCTCTTTCCATCCTTCAACTAATTTCTTATCCCAACCGCATTGGACTCGTTGTGCATAAATGCGGTTGACATGCTCTGGAGAGTTGGGGTCCCAAGGGACTAACACGAGCTGATCTTGACGAGTTGCCGACGGCATAGCTGGTTCGTTATTGTATCTAAAACTGAAAGTTCTATAGCGTCAAGGGTGTGATAATTAGAGTTTAGAAACGAATCTCGAAAACAAAGAGATAGTCATTGAGGCTTCAATGAATTATTTGTCATTAGGTTCTCTCCGGCAGAGAGAACCTAGAATTATTTGTCATACACGGTAATGAGTCATTGGAGGGCGCGGAACACGAGTTTGTCCGAGACAACTGGTGCGATTTCGTCGCTAAATGACGCGCACCGGAGTTGGACATCTCGCCCCGAACTTCCTTTCGTGCTCAGGGTAACGGGACTCATGGGAACTTTTGAGTACTACAAGCTCAACTGAGTTCTTCCAAGTCTCACAATCAACAGCTTGCCATTGTATAAGTTGCGATAGCCAAGTCATTTGGTGGCGCCACTTACTGAACCTGAGTATCTCCATGATCATGTAGGCAGGCGTTGAATAACGCACCCACAGCCATGACGCTACCTGGGCTCCAGATCGGCTTGTTGAGGCCATGGGATAACATTCTTCGGCAGTTGGGTTTGTCCAAGCTGATATCTGTATGTTGCTCAGTAGATCCTAGCGTGTCAATACTCATACGCATTATACGCATTTGAGGGCGTCTCAGTAGAGATCAAAGTCTTGCCGCATACATGAAGTTAGGGTTTCTCACACGTTCATCAATAGAAGAAATAGAGTTTTGAATGCTCGCAAATTGCTCCGATTCCCGTTACCTCCTGCATCATCAATATAATCAAAAGTCCTTGAATCATTCTATGTCCTTTCTATTGAATCCACTATGGTATACCCGACACGCGCCCCCAACCCAACTCACAAAAAAAAAAAGAAAAGAAAA
>JABSTL010000126.1:0-23151 GCA_013759095.1 Fusarium sp. NRRL 29148
CAGCCAGCGTGCGTAGCATCACCTGGTTTGCCTTCAATTGCACGCGCTCAATCAACTCGAGCCTGAACGACAATCGAAAGGAACGAACTTCCAGGTCTGTTTTCTCGCGATAGGGGCCGTTTCTCGAGGACCATCTCACCTTCTTTAATTCGTCTACGACATTCGCTCTTTCCCGCCGTGGAAAACTAATCGTAATTTAATCTTTCACCAACTGTTACTATCGTTTGAGAACGTCACGAAATCGATTGCGCCTCGACAATTCGACTTCTTCAACCTAAACTAATCACACATTCACTCACTTGTTTGCTCAGGAGAGCAGTTTTTGGCTACGATTATTAACCGCCCAACATCTCTCTGTCGATCATTGCATCGACCATTCCAGACCACTTTCGACAACAACTCTTTGACGAATCAGGCAAATCATTCAAAGCTCTTATCCCGACGACCATGACCTAGGTGTTACTGAAGCTTAAGACATCACCGATTCCTGCATCAGCTTGTCGAACTTTGTCTACCACGCCAACCCAATTCTGCAGATGGCTGCGCTCAAGCAAGACACGGTCCCTTCGAGGGCTCGGCAGTCGCGGAACTATGTCACCCCTAAGAGTGTCATTCTTGGCTTACTTTCTGCATCACCAATGGTTGTTTCGGCTCAAAATTCGAACTGCATATCTTTAAAAGATTCAAAAGCTTGCCCAGCATTCACATCCGCATCCATCTCTACCGCAGATAGTCTGCTTGACTACTTGTGAGTTCTTTTGTCTGGTGACCTCTCAAGCTTACTAACTTCATAAACAGCCCTTTCTTGCGATATGTTTCCGACAGAGCATCTTTCGATAGCCAGCTTTCGAACTATGTGCAGAGAGATTATGTCCAGAGGCAGTAAGTCAACCTACGAACAACATTTTTGAATGATTCTAACCACTCGTAGATATCAATCCTTGTTCGGATGTAGCAATCTAGACTTGACTAACACCAGCGACTTGTATGCTCGCTTCACCACGACCGTGTTATGCAATTCCATTGTCCAGAACTCAATTGAACCCTGTGGCCTGTCAGCATCGCAGTCGCGACCTCTCTGCGCCGACAGTTGTGCTGAGTATGCCCAAAGCGAGGCTTATATAACTTCAGACAACGAGCTCTGTTCGAACCCGTCAAGCAATCTGCTACAGCTGATTAGAGCAGACTTCACGAACTGTGCCCTTCCTGGTGGTTCCCTGGACAGTAAGACATGTATTCCAGCAATCGAGAACGAGTCACAGAACTGTGGCTACGGCAACAGCACCGTGGGACTCTGTACCTATTGTGGTTCAGGCGGCCTTAACTCGACCGATACCTGCTGTTACAACTCGAATGCCGAGGAACGATGCAAAGATGTCACATTACCGACTTTGACCGCCACCATGACATTTACCCGAGTATCACCAACATCTTCAGCTACTGGATCAAGCACTGCAGGTAGCGGGAATGATAACTCTGATGAGGATGACGATGAAGGAGGGGGAGGAGGTCTAAGCCGCGGAGCAATTGCTGGTATCGTTATTGGCGTTCTTGCTGGCCTCGGTTTGCTTGCCCTTGGTCTCCTGTTGTGCCTCAGAAGGAGACGACGACCGAGCAGTCCTAAGGGAAGCATTTTCAACCAGCCGTCACCGGCCCGACAAGGCGGAACAACCATGGCTCAAGCAGCACCCTCCGCCGCCCCTCAGGGATACGAAGTTCTTCCCGGTGGACGAATAGCACGGATGTCTGCTCTCGAAGGTCATTCTGGCGATTCACCTTCTCATCATCGCGACACTTCATCAGCCGCTGGTGGTATTGGTGCCGTAGGCACATACCCACGCAGGGATCATTCATCTTCTGACGAGTTCACGTCAAGCCCACCCTCGTCAGAAACGCGTGGTGGAGTCCTTCGTCCACCACCTACTAAACCTCGACGGCATGGCTCACTCTCAAGTAGTTCGGCCCTTGGCAGCTCTGTACCTCAGTCCCCATCTAGTGCTGGGGGATTCTCATCGCCTCAAGGCGTCGCTAGCCAACAATCTGAGCAGTTACCATTTTTCAAGGATTACTATTCTCAGGACGACATTCACCCCGGTGACCGAATAGCTGTTCTTTGGGCTTATCAACCACGGGCAACCGACGAATTTGCCTTGGAACGGGGAGATATGCTAAAGGTTGTGGGCATATGGGACGATGGTTGGGCAACAGGTGTAATGCTCAACGAGCGGGCGGATGAGTGGGAGGCTCGACGACAAGCTCAACGCGATAGTGGTGTCTCGAACGCGTCGGGTCGCCGCGATAGCTCCCCTGCTGCAGAGGGCGAAATAAAAGCATTCCCTCTGGTTTGTGTCTGTCGCCCCGAGCACTGGAGGAAGACGATTGAGGGTGATGGATCAACGGAAACCGGTTCCAATGGCTTCAATGCTCACTCATCGTTCTCATGATTAATACAGTCACGGCACCTTAACTTGAATACGGCCCAGGAAGCTACGCGTTATCGGTGCATTGGTTTAATGGCTATGGCGTTCTGGTTTCTCAACATACCCTGTTGGCATCCCCAGCCCAAACTTCATCCGATATCTTCGCAAATTCAATACGAATATCACTTATCACGCTCCGCCGTTCGGAGATATCCCAATCCCGATCAACTTACCAACCATCTGTATTACGCCGTTATTCGTCTTCGACCTTAGGAATTATGACGATTTTAGGACTCAGGTCCCTACTTTCAATTCTAGCGCTGAATTATATACCCGGTGCGAACCACCCAGGATTGCTGTTTTGCAGAATCGAGGATGACAGTGCAAGTAATGCGTGGGGAAAGCAAGGGGGTGAGAGGAGAGAAGATGGCGGCAAGATGAAGTAGCCGCACCACGTTCCTTACGCCTTCAAGGCTTCTTATGATGATGTTCAATAAATAAACACTCACTACCATAGATAGAGCACCTTCTTCATGGGCGGCTATGACGCCTAACGACTTTTTAGCGATACTGCAAATAAGTTCATTATTTATTGATGATTTACACACTACTCGGTCTCTTCCAGCAGTGAAATTGAAAGCAGAATTCCAGTTGAATGCCACAAGCCAGCCAGCTGCTAATAATAAGCGACCAAGGGTCCATCCATGTTTGAGATCTCATGGAATGCGGGTTCCTCTGTCTACCGCTGTGGAGTGGTGTGTCAACAGAAGCCCCACCGTGGGGTGTTCCCTCCCGTCAATTCCTCCGCTGCTAAAGAGGGGCAGAGAGGTTCTGAAGAAGATCCCTTTCTGAACCTGTAGACCACAGTCAAGTCTTTTCAAATCCCAAAGCAACGATGGCCGATGTCAAAGCAAAGGCGGAGGCCCTAGTGCCCAAATTCAAGCTCGATCGCGTCCTCAACCAAGATCAAGCAGGACGTCGCATCTCCCTTTACGGTTCTATCGACGACCAGCCAGCTCTACTAATCCTCGAACGAGCTCCCTTCCCAACCTCACAAAACTACCTCACCGATGTTCCCGCTCAGCTCGCGCGGATTCAGAATCTGGGCGCGAATGACATCTACCACTGGTTCATGGGCCGTAGCGGCACTGAGACGACCAAGCCTGACGATGCCGATTTCTTCGCTGATCTCAAAATCAACTTGATTTACCCAAGTACCGAAACGCACGTCAAAAAGTATAGCAAGCAGGGTGTTCGGTTCGTGACGGAGACACCAGAGATTTACAAAGACCATATTCGACCGTATATGCTCAGCAAGAGGGAGGAAGGACGACTCAATTGGGTATTTAACATTATTGAAGGACGCAAGGAGGTGGAAGATGTCATCTACAGAACGAAGCTTGGTGAGGCCGGTGATGAGGGTTTCCTCATGCTGCCAGATCTCAACTGGGACCGCAAGACGCTCGATGCGCTGCACCTGCTAGCGCTTGTTGAACGGCGGGATATCTGGTCGCTGAGAGACCTTCGCAAGAAGCACATTCCCTGGCTACAGCACATGAAGACCCATCTTATCGATGCCACTGTCAAAACGTATCCATCGATCGAGCCGGACCAGCTGAAACTCTATGTGCATTACCAGCCCACATATTACCACTTTCACATCCATATTGTTCATGTCCAGCTCGAAGCGGGGGCCACTCAGGCGACGGGCAAGGCAGTCGGACTCGAGAGTATCATGGAAACGCTGGGCGCAATGGCAGGAGACGACGAGGCGGGTATGGATGGTATTGCTATGAGCTATACGCTAGGAGAGGCAAGTGAGTTGTGGACCGAAATCTTCGAGCCACTCAAGTCTAGCGGCGCAGCTTCTCGATCGCAATAATAAGATCGTTGACGCCAGAACCGTTGGGACAGTCGGTCCACTCGCCACCGTCGCGGATGCAGTAGATTTTGTTATCGAGACGAATAGTGGCGCTCTTCGTCACACCGGCCTATCGATCATATTAGCACGGGCATGGTATTCCAGACGAGTTTGGCATACATCGGCAGTTCTCTTGATGCTATCCCGTAGGAGGCTCAAGCCATAGGCGCCGTCCTCCTTTACAGCGCAGTCGTTAAGTTGCTGGAAATCGATCGCGGATTCAAGGGCACAGTCTTCGACGAGGGACCGTTCGGGGATTTCGCTGTAGTCGCGGCTCAGACACATGATGAAGCCGAGGTTGATCTTGGGATCGGGGTAGAGTTCGCGGGCGCAGAGCTCGATGATGTTGCCCATACATTCTGAAGGGCCATGCATGCAGTCGACACCGTCGTTGGCAGTTGGCCTATGGAACCGAAGTTTAGTCTCATATTAGAACAGAGCTGTGTATCGACATACCGGCCAATGTAAGATAATGTGAAGTTAACCTTGTCATGAACGCGTTGCATCACGGGCAGTACTAGTAGTTCAAGTCCATCCTGGAGATATTGAGCATTTGTTATTCTTCATGTAGATGGGTAGATGTGTACCTTTGCATCGGGACATTTACTCATGATGTGTGCCTCTAGTGGCACAAGCTTATCGGTAGTATGAACATCGTTGCTCGTGATATCGACCATCGTTTGGTTAAGTATAGGGTTGAAAGGCTGCCATATCCAGAATGTATAAACAACAGCTATTACGAAGGCTATTGTGAGGGTAGGTCGACTGCGGCGGAGGGAACGAGGCGGCGACATGGCTCGTGGAGCAGGGCGTTTCTCGTCCATTGTATACTTGTGAAGTGGTGATGATTAAGTATACTACTCAGGTAGAGAATCCGGGGATGTTAGGTGGAGGAGATGTCGTTATGGACAGCTGAATGCGCGTCACACTCACATGCGGCTGCATTGTTTATCCGAATTTGGTTAGGGAAACCGTTTTGGGACATGAGCTTCAGTGATTCATAATGCTTTCACATAATGATACTTATATGCTCTGTCTAACGTCTCTTGCATTATCCAAGGAGTCGATTTCTCCTAATATTACATACTCAAATTTCCAACTTTGAAATGCGCCTCAAGACGGAACCTCAAGATCATCAGCGCATCCCTGATAGTGAGAGAGAAGTGCTGCTGTAAGTCAACCGTTTCAGGGGTAACCGGCGGGGGCACAGAAAGGCTAATGTTTGACCCCGCAGAAAATCGCGTGTGAATCTCTTGATCAATTCCTTGCTTGGTGCATGCATGAGATGAGATGCGTTCAATGATATGATATAGATACCTAACTACTTACTAATCATTGATTACGGCCACCAATGTCTAATTGTTAAAATAACCGCCAAGGCCAGATATATTCAGATCGCGGTTCCACGTCATTGCATCAGGGTGCAGCTTCTCTGCGCTAGCGTCTGCGTTGGATCGTCAACACAGGTGAACAACTTCCACCTTCTCATAACTTGCGATTCATACTTAAGGTAGGTATTCATACTCACATTCATAGCCTGCCTAGCACACCAGCACTACCTATAAGAGCCCCTGCTACGTTCGTTACTCGGTTATACAGCCCCTAGCACCCTTCTACCGGTGATCTACTTCCAATCGATCTACGTCTGCCTAATGCCGGTATCAGATTGTCTAGAATGATACCCTGAACTACCTCACATCAACTTCATAAAAAACCACCATTTACATCTTTCTGCGACTTTACTCGAACCATGGCAACCCCTGTATCGATTGAAGAGTTCTTGGAACCCTTATCTGTCGATATTGACAAGATCAATCGACTATCCCAACTGTTTCTCAAGGCATTTGAGAAGCTTGCCGCTGGCTCCGAGAACCAGTTCTTACCTACGCCCATATCTGAAGCTATCTTGCGACCAGACGCGAAGCGAAAACAAGGCTGGTAAGATATTCCTATTCAAGGATCGAAAGGAAAGAAAATATGGACTGACATATGATGTAGCCACTTAGCCATAGACATGTCAGTTACTAGCCTTCAGGTTTCTCTATTTCTTGTAAGTCTAACGTGAGAATAGAGGCGGCACAAACTTGAGAGTGGGTTTCGTCCAACTCGGGAACGAAGCCGCGTCATCTGACCAAGCCAATGGCCATATCACCAACGGATCCGATGACAGTTCTGCCACGAGACATGTGAGGAGGCTTTTGGAGAAGTCCTGGCCCATCGATGAACACCTCAAGAACGAAAATCCGGATAGTCTCTTCCTTTGGATTGGCAAATGCATTGCTGAGGTAGTCCAAGATGGATGCGATATGCTGCACCTACAAAGTGACCAAACAGTGCCTCTTGGTGTAACCTTTAGCTTTCCCATGGTGCAGCACTCACTATCCCAAGCTACCCTCATGCAAATGGGTAAAGGATTCGCCATTTCCCCCGATCAGGACCTGGGCGACCGCCTCACCGATGGATACAACCGTGCAAAATCACACGAGCTGCCGCCTATTCAAGTCGAGGCAATTGCCAATGACTCGGTATCGACACTCGTCTCATTCATCTTTAACTTCGATGAATCCTTGAATCGACGTGCTGCCATGGGTCTTATTCTCGGAACGGGCTGCAATGCAACGATTCCGTTGAAGCTGAGCCAGCTGAACCCATCCAAACGCCCAAAGAGTGTTGCTGCCCGACCGGAGGAGAGGGTAGAAGATGTCAAGATTGCGATCAATACTGAATGGAGCATAAACGGTACTGCACCTCCGTTACACGAAGTTGGGTTGGTCAGCCAATGGGACAAAACATTGGACATTCAAGGTGAATTGAATGGCTTTCAACCACTCGAATTCATGACGGCAGGCCGTTACCTGGGCGAACTCGGACGAATTATGCTGGTCGACTACTTGACGGAACACTTGGGTATCGCTGCAGAAACGTTGCCTCAGAGCCTTCTGCAACAGCACAACCTTACAACAACGTTCTTGAGCCACTTCAAACCCCTCCGGCCCTCGGCTCTTGTCGCTATGCTACAGCAAGAATTCCCCGAATCGACAGGATCACCACCGTTTGAGTGGACCGAGGACCTTGCCACGGCAGTATATCGAATTGCCAAGGCCATTGAGGTTCGAGCGGCCGGTATTGTGGCAGCAGCCACACTGGCTTTGTTGACATTGGCCGAAGAAGTTCCAGGTGAAGGGTCGAAGGCATTGGATCGGGATTACGAACTCGGTGTAGGCTACACGGGGGGATGCATTGTTCACTTTCAGGATTACCTGCAGGATTGCCAGGACTTTTTGGACCAGCTCCTGCACGAAAGATTCGGCGAGGCGAGCCCGTTACGAGTCGTACTCAGCCCGTGTCACGATGGAGGCGTTACGGGAGCGGGCATTCTTGTGGCTGCAGCGTCTCAGAGCAAGACGATAGAATAGCTGCAGGATTGGGTTGCAGTATACTGCATTGGGGTGTTTGGGGGGCGGCTGGACCGCCTCGGTAATTGATCAGTCCAACTTGCAGATGGTGGGTATTTGCATCTGTCTGGGGTGGTTCATGAACATGAGCATGGGTGGCTGTAAGCCGGGGTTAATGAAAGGAGGGGAAGTAAGTGGTAGGAGCCCTGGGGGAGAGGCTTGAGATAAGCTAATAAACCTGACGGTTGATTATTAACAGGTTTATAGAAATGATAACTATTCTCACGAGTTCCGTTGTATGTTTTGTATAGGTCTACCTTTTCATTGAAGAGTGCTAACCGCTCTCAGCAATAGATTTTACGAGCAACTCTATCTAATTGGAATTGGCGGAGATTCCGACTTACAATTACAACTACAGCACCAACTAACTGACCCCTCCACACCGTAGTCTTGCTCGCGTGCAGGTGACTCCTCTCCTCCTGTGATGGTCCCGCATAACGGCCGGCAGAGATAGTCAGAATCCTCTGCCTGACTCACACCTACACTCGCACTGAGAAACCTTTTGTGGGAGATACCGCATTTCTAATCGTCCACTGACAATGCATCTATTATAGGCAGTCCGAGTCGGGAATATCCCGATGATCTTTGCGGGGCCATTTTCAGGCTGTATCCGCCGCAAAGTCTGCGATCACGACAGTGAGACTCCACTCTTTTCTACATGGTCCCCCAAACCTATTTCCTTAAAAAGGTCCTGTCGGATCCTTCTATTTTATTGCAATCTTTCCCTCTCTTCTTTTCCCTCCTCGTCAGTTTCAGACCAGACTTCCTGCCGAAGTTATTGAACCGCCGTGATGACTCCGGTCTCGGACCCCGGCCGTGCCGCTCCCGCTCCCGCCCCGGTACCTGTTCCGGTACGGACCAATTCTCGGAGCAGCGACAGTGATGCAAGTGTCGTTGATCCAGCAGAATTCGAAAATCTTTCGAGATCCTTGACGACTGGTGCTCACTTCCTGCAGCCCGAATCGTTAGAGAGTGCAATGCTAAGGCCTTCTTCTTATAAGGCTAGCCATTACCTTCACGATGAGGAGCAGGAGGGAGTGATCAGTGAGGCTGAAGGTGAAGGTGAAGGTGAGAGTGGGATCTCTGAGGACTTGGATAATGTGCGTCCCCATGAAGAGACTCCTCTTATAAGCCACATTCGACGCCATTCCATCACAGCAAGATCAACAACATCTGCTGTGACCGAGATAGACACACCGTTTCTAAATAACACATCTCCAACACGCTTCTGGTTCATCTTCTCCCAGATTCTGACAGCATACTTCATATCCTGCTTCGATGGTACAATCATGGCTTCATCACATCCTGTCATTACATCATACTTTAACGCCTCAAACTCCGCATCGTGGCTTTCCACGGCTTTCCTCCTCACTTCATCTGCCTTCCAACCTTTACTGGGTCGGCTCTCTGATGCCCTAGGCCGAAAGCCGCTTTTCGTAGGAGCTCTGGGCATCTTTGCAGCCGCAACGACATGGTGTGCTCTTGCAAACAGCATTGAGAGTTTCATTCTCGGACGAGCCTTTTGCGGAATCGGCGCTGGTGGTGTTATGACCATTGGTTCGATCATTGTGTCAGACCTTGTCCCCATTGAGAACCGTGGCGTGTACCAGTCATACATCAACATGAACTATGGTGTTGGTTCAAGTCTGGGTGCCGCTGCAGGAGGCGCAATGGCTGATTATCTTGGCTGGCGATGGGAGTTTGGGGTTCAGATCCCGCCACTATTGATTTGCATGGTTGTTGCATGGATTGCCATCCCTGATGATCTGGGTATCCAGGACGAGAGAAAGGGGGTGTGGCAGGCTCTTAAAGAATTCGACATCAGGGGCTCGTTGCTCTTGACTACTGCCATTACATTTGTGATTCTGGGCCTGAATCTTGGAGGCAACGTCCTTCCATGTGAGTCAACATCTAATCTCACGCTGATGGTGACTAACTAACATCTTTCAGGGTCACACCCCTTTGTTATTGCAAGTCTTGTAATATTCGCCATCACTTTCCCCGTGTTCTTGTGGGTTGAGTCCTGGGTCCATAAACCCATCATGCCCCTTCATCTATTGAACCGACAGCCTCGCGGAAACCTGATTTTCTCAAATGTCATTGCTGCTATTGTCGCTAACTCAATTCTGTTCAACATGTAAGTCATTCCCCTTTGTATAACAAGAGATTTGCGCCTTTGATGGGACTGTAGCATATCCGCTGCTGATAGACGTGCGACGTGACGCTCCTTGTGGGCAACTCGTTTTTGATACACGGCAGCACGTTCCGTATTTCATTGCTTACTGTCTTCTCAATCCTTGCTAGCAGCCTGGATCATCTCCTGCAGCTTGAAACTGATCTTTAGTACCTCATTGCTAACATGTCATACAGTCCACTCTATTTTCAGGCTGTCCTCCTCACATCTGCCACCTCTTCTGGTCTCCGCCTCATTATTCCGACAATCGCTGCCTCTTCAACTGGTACTTTCGTTGGCTTTGCCGTGACTTGGACTGGCCGCTTGAAGTGGCCGGTCTTGAGTGGTACGATTTGCATACTTATCGGCACCATAGGCCTGGTTTTCCTTCAGCGTGACCTCCCATCTTGGGTTTATCTCTTCATCCTTCTACCTTCATCGATTGGACAGGGTTTCCAATTCCCAGGAACATTCATGGCGATATTGGCTGCATCTCCTCAAACCGAGCAAGCTGTTGTGACATCTACACTCATGCTGTGGCGAAGTCTCGGCCAGGTACTTGGCGTTGCAAGTAGCTCGCTTGTTGTTCAGAACGCGCTGCTCCATTATCTCAGACAGTATGTCACAGGAGAAGGTCGTGATGAGATTATTCGTCGCGTGAGAGAATCGGTTGAGGAGGTGGCCAAGCTTGAGCCTAAGTACCGAGATCAGGTCATCGTGAGTTATGAAGCTGCGCTGCGGCTCACATTCGTCACTTGTGCCGTGTTTGCATTTGCCGCCGTGGTGATGATCTGGCCGATCAAACTTCCCCGTCTTGGTGTGAGAAAGCACAAATAAACTCGAGAACATATATCAAGTCAAGATGAATTAAAAGGACGAACGGACAATATAGTAAGTATACAAGCGTAATGCCTAGCGGACAGATTGTTAGATTAGACACAGATATGCTAGCCTCGATTGAGCCCCTATTTATAACCATTAATGACACATCAATCAATGAACCCCGTTAACTCCAGATGCCATGAGCTGGTCCAGCTCTTCCTTTGCATTTCTATAACTCTCCTGTGCTTCTCTCTCACGTCGGTTAACAAACCCGACTTCCTCGCGTAGAGCGCTTAGTCTTCTCTCGATCGCCACGTCCTCCGAGATAGCTAGCGTCTTGAAACCAGCCAGGGCAACGCGTGCCTTCTCCAAGGCCTCGGAAGCATCGCCCATCTTATCACGAAGCATCTTCTGTCGCTTCTGATAACCACCGAGGTGAAGTGATAGCTTCTTCTCTAGCTTAGCGCCTGCTTCAGCAGAGGCCATGATGGAGTCTTGAACAGCCTGAATAACAGTTAGTATAAAGGTTCACTTCTGCAACTCATCAAAACTTACATCGAATGCAACCTTCATGACCGCCCCTTGCTCTTCCTCGTCATCATTGTAACAGCCCAGACCGAGGAGCAGCGAGCTGCTTGCGCGTGCTTCGAATGCAGTCTGGATGTCCTCGAACTTGGGAAGAGGTTTCGTTTCGGACATGATCAATAGACGAGCCTCCGCGAGAGCATCGTCGTCGATTTGTTGAAGAGGCTTAGGGGCGCCACTTACATGGCCGCCAGGGACAGGATATTTCATTGCATCATTCGCCATCAGGTTCGCTGACTCCTTAGCAATAAGGGACTCAGCAACATCTGAGATACTGGTAGCCTGTTTCAATAAACTGGGCAGATCGATATGAACCGGTCTGGGGAGGTTCTTCTGCATAACTTGAGTTCGCCTACGAAATTCGAGGGCTTCTTCGGCTGCTTGCCTCTCACGTGCACGGCGGTCCCGCTCTGCAGCATCCTCCTCAGTCATCTCATCAACTTGCATAGCCTCCTTCTCTTCCTCAGGTATATCGAACTCCCATTCCGTATCTTTTGGTTTGGGAAGAGAGGCCAGACCTGACTTGAGCTGGGTGCGCAAAGCCATATCTCTCATCCTGATATCTCTGGGTGTAGCCGAAACCATCGACATTCCCCCGTCTTGGTTCAAAGATAGGGTGTCTCTTGGTGTTCTCATGGGCGTTTGTCCAGGTCGTCCAGGCGTGGCCCCCACGCCATCTGCCCGCAGAGGTGTGGCCATTGGGTTCGGCGTAGAAATGATCTGCTTTCGAGGAGCGATGCCATCGAAACCAGTCGAGGCTGCGCCTTCATGAAGCGGGGTGTTCTCACCACCGAGGAGGACAGAATTTGTGTCGTTGAGCGCTCGAATATTTCGGATTTCGTTGGCAATGTGATCTTCTTGTTCAGGGGCTTTTGGTGTTCGAATGGGGGTAGCGGAGTTCAGAGTAGAATATGTGTTGACAAGTCCTCGAGTAGCGTCGTTCTCACTCTCCTTTGCTCTCAAATTGGCAGCCTCACCCATCCTACCCATCTTGACAATGTCCTCCAACTCGCCCTCACTGACTTGGGGAGCGGGCAAAACCAGGCCACGACGCTTACTGCTCTGCTCTGCCTCTCGGATCTTCTGTAGCTGACCAGCCTTCAGAGCAGCCTTGTATGATTCCGACACCCCATCCTTATCAGTCTTCTTTCGCTTCCGGTCGTTGTCATCCTCGCCCTCACCCTTGCGCTTGTTGGCTAGCTGTTGTTTCCGAGGATCGAAAGCTGCGCGTTGCGCCTCGTTCTGCACCATTTCCTCTGATGTGTCGTAGAAGCCAGGGAGAGCTTTTCTCTCGAAAGGAATATCGGCGTTGTAATCCATCTCACCCTTTTTCCTGGATGTGACCTTAATATTAATTCCAGCTGTCTTGAGCTCTCGTCTCTTCTGTAGAGCAGCAAGACGTCGCGACTCCTCTTGTTGACGCTCTCGAGCTTTTCTCTTGGCCTTTTTACCCTGTGTATTGGCCAAGCGGGCTCGAGCCTCACTCAACATCTCCTTTTCGTCCTCGTCGAGATCTATGGTGTCGGGTCGCGCAGGCTTCGTCTCAGGATCGGGATCTAACTCTCCCGGTCGGAGTCTTCGAACATCATCGGCGCTAGGCGCTTGTGTTTCGCCTCCATCTGGGCCCATCAGGCCAAGGCTGGATGATTCCTTCGCTTCGGCTTCATCGAGGAGCTTCTGGTATCGTTCGAGGCACTGGTTTGCTGTTCGGCCGACAATAGGAGCGATCGTGCGCCACTGAGTGGGCATAATCTTGGCGAGATGGAGAAGTCTTTCATCTTCCTCCTTGCTCCATTCGATCTTTTTGATGCTTGGGTCGAGCCATTCGTTCCATCTGGCTTTGCACTGCTTGGGCGTCTTGCGCGCCAGCAGCGATGAGACACGCGCCCATTGATTCAGACCATACTTGGAGACGGAGGCCTTGAGGATTTCATCCTCAATGTTGGTCCAAACGCCTCCTTTAACGACGGGCATCGCGGCGGTGTTGGCTGAGGCGCTTTTGATGATGGTTGAATACGATGGAGCCTGGACGAAGCTACGAAACACGCTTCTTGAAAATATCCAAGTTCCATCTACTCTGTACAGCGCGCAATTATTGCTGACTCAGTCAGACTGGGGTTATGATTGGATGAGTGCTAAGCTCAACAAGCCCCACAGTTGCGAAAGAGCCCGTTCCTCGGGCGGATATAAAACATCTGACGTTAAATGAGGATGCCAGAATAAACCGAACTGAAGCTGTGCTTAAATACACTAGACTTGGCTAAGTATTTTTGCCATTTGTGATAAAGGTCCTAAATTTTCTTGCCTCACCTTGACCGTTAACGGGTGCAGGCCGAACTATCACTCTTCCACCGGAGAAATGCAGTTGTCGTCACCACCAGTGATGCCGTTCTAGGGAGATCTGAGCTGTTCCCTTTAAAACGTACTATTTGCGGGGGTCTCAGTATCATAGTTGGAAGTATCGAAGCCCTACGCTCTTGGATATCCAACAATGATTTTCGCCAGCCAGCTACGACACTATCAGGATCAAACAGCTTTGCCCCAGCATCTATATGACCGAAATGATGATAACCGAGGACAAATTCTTTCATGTATTCCTCAATGACCGGGCATGGATCTTCGACATCCAGCAATGAAACATCAAGGATGAAGAGCTATTGCCACTTAAGTCAGTTGTTATGAACTGTAAGTGGCTCTGGAATACACAGAGGGTGCGCAAAGGATTGTCGTCATGTTTCTATCTGAATATCTGGTGGTTAACTCAGAGATAAAGCAGTGAGCAAGCTAATCACTAACTATCACAGTAGCTTGAGTAGGTAGCATGTTTGTAGGCACCTTTATAGTACGCGGCCATTGACTCAGGCAGATTTACAATATGATCTTCTATTCCGCGCGCTTGTTTCCTGTTGATCCCGGACTTTGCGGAGTCGGTTGGGTCAAAACCCGAAACCCGATGCGATTCTATGCCACACTTTCAGGATTCAGGAGCAGTAGCCTATCAGATCAAGCCAACGATGGACCAAGGAGCCACGCCAGCACCCATGATAGCTGTTAGCTTATCAGATACTGCCAGATCCCAGCTTGCATGGTATGCATTGGACGCAGGGAATGCGTCATTCATTTATCTAACTTATCTCAACAAAGGTGCCAGAGAAGCAAATACGGCATGAATTGAGTGATGCCGTGATGAGCCCGACAATGGCACCAGCATAACGTGATTGAGTATCAGAATGACCAAGGCATGAACGTGTATAGGCGACAGCAACTCAGAGATTGACAACTGTAAAAAGGAAAAGCAAAGCCCCATCCATGGCTTATCAGGTTCTAAAACGATCGTGTTCCGTCCGGCTCTGGGACAATTGGCATGGCCCAACGTGGATAGCATGGATGTTAGACTCCACAACACCATCCTAGCACTTGGACTCATCATGTATCCGCAACTAGATCATACATTATTAATCCTCCCCCCAGACCAGACCAGATCCCTTCTTCGTCACACTTATCTCATGCCAGTTCCAAGCGACACAACCCTCTCGCTTGTTTTGACTTCTGAGACATGCAAAATATAGCCCTTATTATCCTTTCAAAGACTCGTCCATCTCTCGATTCCCCCTTGGCCATGCCCCAGAAACATCGTGATTGAATACAGGCTTCACTGGCCCTCATTTTGCTGCGCGCAGCACTTCTCTGTCTACGACCCGAACCGACGAAACTTGTCCCGCTTGCGCGCTAGGAAACCATGGCGAAAAATGATAGTATCCACGAGGAAGAGTCTGCGATCCTAGACGAAGCAACACATTTGCTGCCTACCAGCTCCGAAGCTCGCGATGGAGACAGTGAAACATCTTCTACAACTCCAGCTTGGGATTCCTTCAAGGACTTTGAAGGCCTACCCTGGTGGCGGCAACCATCGGTATGCGCTTAGACGTTGTTCAAAACTACATTGTTCAGCTCTGACCTTGCTTGCAGGTGTATTGGCTGCTTGGTCCATATATCATATTCACCCTTGCCTTTGGAGGTGTAATGGTTCCTAAACTTGACCTGTAAGCTTCCGTTGCTTGCGATATGTAGAATTTCTTAACTTACCATTGTATGCGATAAGGATCCTTCAGCTCGTTTGCAGGCAGTATTTCGCAGATGAACACAGCCGTAATCCAGATGCAGTCTTCCAGCCCGTTCTTCTTGGGTCTGAAAATCCCCAATGCGATATTCCCGAGGTTCAAGCAAACGTGGCAAAATTCATGCTGGTCATGAATTTATTCACTGGCATTCTGAGTGCTATAGTTGCACCGAAAATCGGCCATCTATCTGATCGATATGGTCGTACACGGCTTATGGCTCTAGCTTCTGTTGGTGGAATCTTGGCAGAGTTCATCACCATCCTGGTTGCCCGATACCCCGATGTTATCAGCTATCGCTGGCTGCTTCTAGGTAGCGCCTTTGACGGTATGACAGGATCGTTCACTACAGGAAGTATTATGACACAGTCTTACACAAGTGACTGCACCCCTCCTTCAAAACGCGCCGTGTCTATGGGCTACGTGCATGCGTGCCTGTTCACGGGACTTGCTTTTGGTCCTCTTCTTGCAGGCTACTTCGTCAAGTGGACTGGTAGTTTGTTATCTATTTTCTATGTTGTCATGGGATGCCACATTGCTTTCATGCTTTTTGTCTGGCTTGTTGTTCCCGAGTCATTGTCTCAAAGGAAACAATTGGTAGCGCGGGAGAAGTACCAAAAGGACAAGGAGTTGCAATCTCCCGTCTCGCCATCATGGGTGAATACCCTTCGAACCGCAAACCCTCTCGCTCCTCTCAAGGCTCTCTATCCTACTGGCCCTGGCACATCGCCGGCTCTTCGTCGAAATTTGATCGCCCTTGCGATCAATGATACCATCATCCTCGGAGCAAGCATGGCCGCAGGTGCTGTCATTGTTCTCTACTGCGGACGGACGTACCACTGGGATCTCTTAGAAAAGTCAGAGTTTGTGTCTCTTCTCTCACTTGTTCGCGTCGTGGTCCTCATGGGAATATACCCTGTTATCAACTACTTTGGCCGCATCCGCCCAGCAGCTCGTCGTCGTCGCGAGTCCGGTGTGGCTGCCGTCGAAAGGAACCGTGGGGCAGACGAGCTTGACGTCCTAATCCTGCGAATCGCTTTGGCTTCAGATGTTATTGGATCCCTTGGATATATCTTTGCCCGTTCATCGCGAGTGTTTGTCGTCAGCGGTATGATGACCGCTGTCGGGGGTCTTGGGAGTGCAACTGGGCAAGCTATGATCACCAAACATGTACCTTCTGAAAGAGTTGGCCAGTTACTCGGAGCAATCGGCATGATGCATGCTCTTGCGCGAGTGTTGGGGCCAGTCTTGTTTAATGGAGTGTATGCCCTTACAGTTGGACATTTCGATCAGGGTATTTTTGTACTGCTGGCAAGCGTATTTGGATTTGCTCTTGTGGTAAGCTTTGCTATCAAGCCATACGGTAAGTCGAAACTCACTTTGCAACCTGACTGACACTAACGAATTGTAGTCGTATGGGAAGATGAGCCTGAAGATGAACGACGGCCTCTCAATGAGACAGAAGAAGCTTTCACAGTCCCAGATGGCCAAGTTCCTCTTGATGAGGAAGACCAGGTCAGATTCTAAGGAATGCTCGACTTTTCAGTAGAAGCGATTTTCTTTTGTTTGTTTTATGTTACAGTGCAAAGGTGCACAGGCCGCCGTGATTGGTAACTCTCGTATAATAGTATCAGGGACACTTTGCATATGGACATAGAATATATACGAAGCAACTCATGAATTAAAGATACCATCATCAACTGCTCAACAATCATATTAAACACTCTTCTATTAAGAAATGCTGTAGATCTCCGCCGAACTGCTCAGTGTTAGACAATTGGTGCAAAAGATGTGGGTCCAATTTGAGTTCTCACAGGGGAGCATAGCTCACTCATGACATCAGATCACCACTTTAAACGTCGTGATTTATACACGATGAAGAATGCGAAACTCAGGCAAAGCCCTCTTCTCATTCAATCTTAGAATAATCACTTCCACCAACTGATCAGAGTTCCAAGGGACCCACTGCAATTGCAGAAAAGGGTCCTCTACCAATTGGAGCATGCTTGCATCTAGAGCTTGGGCAACTGCTAAGAGTGCTTCAGTGCGAAACATGATGACTGCAGCCGGAGCCGCCGGGCGAACTATCAAATTTGGGCCCTTTGAGGTCACAAATCAGGTGAGGAATCATGTTTAGCCTCGATGTCAAGCTCAGACCCGAGCTTGCTCTTGTCGTCAGTAGATGCTGACAACTCTTCAGGTCTTCCTCACTACACCGCACTCTTTCGCGCTGGTGAACCTCAAACCTCTGATTCAAGGCCATGTTCTCGTCTGTCCGCATAACCCGCATAAACGCCTGACAGACTTGACGCCCACTGAGATCTCGGATCTCTTCACAACAGTGCAGCTTACCCAGCGTCTACTTGCATGTGCTTACTTCCGCACCCCCGAACCTGAGGCCGGAAGCTTCTCAGTTGCTGTGCAAGACGGAGCGGACGCGGGGCAGACGGTACCACATGTTCACGTCCACGTCGTTCCGCGGACGGCTGGGGACATGGGAAGCCCGGATGCCGTGTATGTTAAACTTGCGGGGGAGGAGGGCAATGTCGGTGGTGCGTTATGGGATAAGGAGATCGGCGCCCGACCGAAGCCGGGTGGAGGGTTGAGGAGAGTCGATGATGAGGACCGAAAAGCAAGAAGTGTTGAGGCGATGGTTGAGGAGGCGGAACGGTATAAGGCTATTCTGAAGGAGATGGGCATTGAATAGACGTAGGGAGGCATTCTTTGTAGATTATAGAAGTCTAACTGCATATACAATAGGCGTAATTTTGAAATGAACTCGAGAGCGTCATAACATAGTCGTAATATTGATATCCAAACTTTTCATTAGCATGTATTTGCAATTGCTTACTTAGTTGCATTATCTGCCGTGGCATTGCTCTCATGCACTAAAGACAATAGATCTCCAAGAGAACTTCGAGCTGAGGAAGCTTTCCCTGAAGTTCATGAAAAAGAGGCGATAGTTACGTGGCTTCTGGATGGATACACAATAAAAGCGAGCGTACCTGAGAATGCGATGTATCACAGAGAGAACATGGAGACGTTGAGCTTCGGAACACAGGCAGTACGCGCATGCTTCCCATGTTACGAATATTTCGTGCCTAACGCCGTGATTGATGTTGAACAATGAGTTATCCTTAGTCGCCACCCTAGACCATCACAACTGGAATGCCGATCGCTGAGTTCCAGAACTTACAGCACAGGGTTCACAGCCACCCTTTCACAACCGTTTTTAGCTTCATCTGGGGGGCGTCCACGTTTGATCTGACTTTGAAGCATCCCGCCTGGGTGGCACAGTAACAACTTCCTGGTCAGCTACACCTCCAATGGGACTGAAGTATAATGAGGGGTTCAATCAGTTGCAATTGGCCCAGTCGGTAAGGCAGTTGAAGAATCCCCAAGTTAGACTAGTGGTAAACACATCTTGCATATGAGTTCAGGCAAGCATGAGAAAATGCATGCCATATGTAGCACGCCTACACGCTGATGTGCCACTTCAACACGGGAATCCCATACGCTAGCCAACCGAACAGCTTATGATAAAGGCGAGGCTCGCAGCCGGGATACGATATGCGATCGCCCGGTGTGTTCACGACGCTTGGGCATCTGATCTTATGTTACAGGCTGATTGGATGTCAGAGAATAGAGGACCCCGATCCCAAGTAACGAACAGTATAGTCCAGTCTACAATAAATCGAGAGATTTTGTCAAATCATCCCAAGATCCGCGGCCTATGTATGCCCTTAGTCTTGTTAGGTGAGGTGCTGGAGGTGCTCATGTGATGGAACAGAGTGAAATGAGGTTTTTCGGGATAGTTTCCACAGTGGCTCCCAGTTCAAAACACGCTAATGCTGTTGTTTTCGTTCGCTTGGAAGACTGGCAACATGTCCTGGGATATATCCCCACATCAGATTACAAGTCAGTTTCCCAATGCGGGGATTACCAGCATTTGCTCGCCTATCCGCAATTAAACGAGGCCTGGACCTCATGTTTAGGCTGGGTAGCTTAGCCTGGTCTGGTACTTGCGGATCATCGGGATATCTTGGAAAGAGTGTTGTGGTTGTTACAGTCAAAAGTGCCAGGCTGGCAACACGAGTCGCGCCTGGGTCGGTGAGCGAGCCGATGGTCCGAAGAAATGCAAAGGTGATGGAACAACTGACACTCTGCCTCAATTCTGTGACCAGTTGAAGGCATCGGACCGTTAATGTGAAGATCCTAGTCCAGTTTGATCCTTTAATCAGCAGTCTCACATAAAGATCAGCCTGAAAGTCGCTCTCACCCTCATCCTCGACTCAGGTGTTGCCGTTGTCGCAGCCGTGTTCATGGTATGTCGTTGAAATAGTCCCACCTTGACTGGTGGAGTCGGCGCAGAGGACAAGGCGGGAACTAGCGCAAGCAGTTTTTAGCCGCTTCGTTTGATGCATACGCTGAGATGCGGTGGGTAATTAGTGCAGGAAGCCCTAGACGACAGTGGGCCCAGACAGGTCTTTTGCAATGCGTAGCGCAAAGAGACGAAGGGGAATCTCTTGGAGACCACGGGGCCAAGTTCAAGAGAGCCTTAGACCACGCGATCTAATTCATACTTCCCCCGCAATGAGAATGCTAAAGCGTCTGGTCACCGGAATCTCTACGGAGTAGAGTCCGGAGCTAATTGGTATTCCAGTTCATGCCTTGCATGTGAGTGAGGGTTGGTAGGGTCAGCAAAAGGCGGTGGACGAGCGTTGACTGCTACAACTGTATGTATGTATGGTGGCTGGGTCTCGTTGCTCGCACTACCACAAGAGCCTAAGGTAGAGGTAAGCTGGTGACTCGGCACGGAGCACTATCGGCGATTGACCAAAGTGTAAATTGCATGGATGGAACCATGATTGCAGCGCAGGCAGCGCAGTGTGCTTGGGATTAGGGATCCAATGCAGGTCAACAGCTGGTGGGTTGCACAACGACAGGCCAGACGCTGGCGATCTGCGAGATAAGCAAAGACACTCAATTTAGGATGGCCAAGGAAATGACCTTTGTGGATGCATGTGAAACGCCAGTCAAGCCATGAAAGACCAAAGAGCACAAGTTATGTATCATTTCATCGAATGACATACAATTAAAGGTCAGATGGGGAAAATGACGATGTTGGACAAAGGGGCAATTGTGATGAACTACCTTAATCGGCCATCGAGATGGAGGTCGGGAAGCCGGAAAGGTGTGTTGTGGACGGGACGAGGGAGACCAGAAGATGGAGGGGTCCATGTCAGTCAGTCCAGGCCGTAAAGTTTCCGAGGAATCTCGCAGAGACTCTCGACTCTCAGAGTCTCAGATGGAACCAGCAGCGGGCGTAGGCGCACAGACTCCCACCACCATGAGCCAAGCAATGCAAGCGCCAAATCAAACCCAATTCGCAGCCATCTAATCTCTCTCTCTGCTTTAGCCTCAAGGTCCCCTTATCCGCTCAATGGATGCGCCCGGTTGTCGGGATGTTTTTTTTTTTTTTCTCAAGGTCGCTTTTGTTGACATGTGTCCTTGTACGTTGTTTATTTTGAACGTTGTTTAGCGCGCCACTCAAAAGATAGTCAATAGTCAATGATGTCGCGAGGTGGTGAATTATTGCTTTTGTCGTATTCTCGAATCTGAATCTGATCTGCCACTGACCTTGTTGAGCCGCATCCTTTTCCAAGTTCGTATCTCGCTTTCCAGACAGGTTGGAGCTTGAATCCACCAGTAACGGAGCTTGGCCGGCATTATGCACGGTTGCGGTCGCAAGGGCCTTGTCCGCGGTTGAGTTGCATGGAACCCTCTGGATTACTTAGGATCTCCTCAAGTCCGTGAGAGTGAGGAGACGATGAAATGGATACACAGTTATCAACACCACATACAAACAAACTTTTGCGAGTATATTGACAACGAATATCAACTTCTTTTGTCAGGATATGATGCGGTGTTGTGTTGATCGAATTTCTTTCTCATCGCTGGGGCCTTCAATGACTTAAACAACTGTATCTTCATCGCGGCTCTTCTATGTACAGAACTGTGTGGCTGATTCGGGCCAAGACATGGTTTGAGTTGTTACGCGGCTATTGAGTTGATATTACGAAAAGAATGATTCAACACCAGAGACACTCTTGCGTTAGTAGTCGCTCAATGCCCGGTCATCGGCTCCGATGGAAATGAACAAACGAATGCAAATGCAATGAAACGACCAGAAGAGAGAATTTTCAATTCCAGGGTGGCGGGCCTAAACAAAAGACACAGCCAATCATTACATACGCTCAAATCTCAGATACCGGATAAAGTCATACGCTAGAAGGAAGCTCTGGCCTCAATGGCATCCTAGGGGTGGTCCACCGGCAATCGACATGCATGCGACGTTGGGGATGGAACCTTGACACAAACCACCATCGGTCAAGCCGCCCAATCAAGTGACATATTTCCGTTAGCTGCATGCAGAATCCAGGACGCTCCCGAGAGTTCCCCTCCGTCTTGGGAGACCAAGACACACTTGACACGGACTTGAGTGAAGCAACACCAACGCCAACGCCAACGGCTCCATCGGTCCCGTCTAACGATGGCTCCATTCACTCTCTGTGTCCAAGTGACCACCTGCCGACAGTCCGGAAATTTGTCTGCGATAGTCCGTGGAGCAGTCTCGTCTTCCTGTATCACGAGACACTTCATGCCTGCAGTCAACAGTGGCACGAGAAGAGCATGAGAGGTGTGGTTATCTGGCTGAGTCTCAGACCAGAGATGCATGCATATGTATGCAGGTGAACCGATATCAGGGAGGCAAGAAGGTGTAGCGTTTCAATGCCATATTCTCGCGGTAGTGAACGGAAACATCAGAAACATCCAATTGTTCGTAGGTAGATGATTAGAGTCTCTTATCTCTGACACATGACACCAGGACGACAAACAAGCGGGTGAAGGAAGATCAGGTAAACTTTGTCTCACTCTGGCCGCGCCCGGTGTTATTCTACCGTCCAGTTTTTCTTCTCTGGGCCTTGTCGTATGCAGCTGTTGGTTCAAATTTCCTGATGGTGTATGCAACTTCCAGCAACAAGGACAAGCTTAGCGGCCGCCCCACATGCTGCAAACGAAGCTTCGACTGTTCCACTGCAAGCAAAAGCCAGGTTCTTTTTTCTCCGCCGAGGAAGTTGACGGGACCTTATCGGCCAGGGAGAGCGAGCGACCAAGCGACTTGTTCCAAGGTTGAAGTTGAGTTGGCCCTTGATTGCGATTTCGGTCCCCACAAAAAGGCGTCGCCGCACTTACACGGGCATGCTCTTCTTCTTCTTCTCCTTCTCTCCTCCAACTTGCGCTTGCACCTTGCTTGACTGACTTTTGGTAGAAATATCCCATCTCCCACCCTCTTTCCTTTCCTTCGTGACTGAATCCTTCTTCCTGACTAACTACTAAACTTTTTATATCCAAGTTTGAATCACTTCCCATCTCCAGTCTGGGCTCTTATTCTTTCATCCATCTTAACTGTTGTGATTCTGCTATTGCTGATTTCCTTGTGAAATCCCGTACTAACTAACTGGCTCTCCAAACTCTCCACCAAGACAGCCACTTCCATCCCAAAGGGCTACGATAACCACCATTTTCCTGCCATTTCCAAATATCCCTTCCGTGGAATCGTCGCTTTGCTTATTTTCCCACCCAATTTGGGATC
>JABSTL010000128.1:0-10220 GCA_013759095.1 Fusarium sp. NRRL 29148
CTATAAATATGGGTTATACAGTGAAAGATATTGGTTTGATAGCGGGATGATTCCTCTTTCGAGGTAATACCTGCGCTCCAGTAGGCAGATCGAGTAATGTCTTATGTCACAATTGATCGATGCCGTGGTGACGTACGCTTGCCTGAGATCTGTCAAGCCTTTCCTATCCCCAAAGGGCACCACAGGGAGTTTTCTGTAACAGTCTATAGCTCAGTTCTCGGCACCGGCTGTGGGGCGGGATCCCATGGCGCGAGTTCGAGAGCCCAAGATGCCAGTGCGAGTCCCGAATGCCTTTGTACGGGTACTGAGAGTAGTAGGAGCGGCCGCAGTCACCTTCGGAAGAGTGGCATTGCCGGAAGAGAGGGGTTCGGCAGGGACTGTTTGAATGTGGGCTGGGCCGAGAGTGTCGGGCTTGTAAAGGGCAGGTCCTGGGATGGGGTATGTCGACATGTCTTTGGCGTAGGGATCGAAGAGAATGCCGGCATCCTGGGCCTTGTACAGCTCAACGCCAGGGACGCCTTGGGGAGTGTCTGTGCCGGTGCCAGTAATCTCAATGTTCACGCATTGAGGATACAGCTGAGCGCCATTCTGTTCAGCGCCACTATGGAGGTTGATGATCTCATGGCGGAAGACATAGTTACCGGGAGCAATGGTGGAAGGAACTGTGGTCGTCCAGGTGAAGTTGTTGTTTATGAGCTTCTCAGCAGCCCACCGGCCGTCATAACCAGCCTCATCGATCTTGACCCAGCTGAGGGACGATTTTGCGGCAGATGCACAGTCGCCGCCACAGGCAGCGATGTAAGTGATCACAGGTCCGACGTCGTGAGGCCAATCAGGCCAGAAAAAGTCGACTTTGCCACCGCCGGCGACCTGGGCAGTCAAGGCACCAGGCTCGGCGTTAACGTGACAGTTAATATCCAGGGTGTTCATCGAATTCGGCTCAATGTAGCCACGGTCCAAACTCTCGGTAGACCAGGCAATGAGATCGGGGGTGGGGTTGCCATTTTGCTTGTGGTAGATGAAGTCGGTCTGGAATGCGGCGTTTCGAACGCCATCGGTGATAATCTCGCCCAGGATGCCATGGGCGGAAGCCTGCGCGGCCAGCGCATCGGCAACAAGTGCGCGTGGGAAATGCATGATGAACGTGGAAGTGGTGCAAAGGATGCAGCAGTTGAAAGGTGTGAGGTGCAAATTGACGTAAATGCCGTGCCTGACGGAACAAATAGTAAAGGAGCGAGCGTGAAGGAAAGGTTGCAAAGAACGACTGTAGATGGTTACTGAGAGCACTGGCAAGATAAACTACCATAGAGAGAAATAACGAGCTTATATACCTAGACCTGTTGCATGCAAGCGGTATGTAGCACCATAATAAATGAGAATGATAAGACAACCGTCGCCAAGTTCGATAAAAGCATCTCCGTGATTAGGGTTAGCGAAACAGCCGCCTGCGGTGAATCTCAGGCTTACTCGGCTGGTAGGAATGCAGGAACTGGGACTGTCCAGGTTGTTATGGTTGGGGTTTATCTGATCACTGCGTATTGGCGAGGTAGGTTTAGTCCGACCTGATACCTCAACGGCTATGTAGGGAGCAACTCGCCTGGCTTGGCAGGTGTCTGCAATTCGGTGCCCACAGTTATTGTCAATATTCATCCTGTCATCCAGAAACACATCATTCTCTGCATCAAGCATGCCCTGTTATCTGCTAATTTGATGTATGTATCTTGCTATATAGGCATTGTTGATGTTGACTGAGGTCTTGGGGTTTACATCTGGTAACTGGCAGGTAGTCGAAATATGACATTCGATGACGGGGTACTCTCTTTAGTGAAAGCTGGCGTCAGCGTGTGGGTGTAGAGTAACTCAATTGCCTATAAAGGTTAGCAAAGAAAATGTCATTTACCGTACTGCATGGATTACATACCGCCTCGACTGCTGTGGAGTTGAGACCCCGCTGCGACATTTCCATCGCCAGCTGCATAGCCATTGAAAGCGTGACAGGGTTATGCAATGTCTTCGCAGACAGGACCATAAGGCGAAGAATAAAGTCGAGGTTATCTTGTCGTGAAAGGCGTTCCTCTTCGGCGTTCAAGTCTTCCAGAAAGACCTGAGATACCGTGTAGATGGAGAATGTGAGAATTGAGTTCTTGAGGTTCTCGTCAATGTCAGACATCATCCGGAAGATACCAAGTATCTCTTCCGCGGCACAGACCAGCCGGGCTCTGCTACGGCTTATCATGTTCTGTGGCAGATCAAGAACCCTGATTTTAGAAATAGCAGCCCTATGCAGACAGATGGTCGACATGTGAATAATGATGTTGACAAACGTCGCGTTTCGACATCGTATTTGCTTTGGGATTTTGGTGTCGTCAGGTAGCGCTTGGAGCAAAAGGACCAGGTTATTGTCGATTTCGCGATGACGCTTCCGATGCATGCTAGTCTTTAAAACCTCATGTATCTGGGTTGCCCGACCTTTCATACGAGTCCCAGGGAGCACAAACAGCCGCCGATCGAGGGGTACAAAGCACCCCAATGGACCAACTTTACGGCCGACCCTCCTCCACTTAAAAATCCCGATAACGCATGGCTGCATTACCATAAGTTTTTGGGTGATGATGGACCTACCGTGGCCAACGGCTTCCAAATAGCTATAGCCAGTTGTCAATGGGGTTGTTCTCAGTGGTCCAAGCCACGGGAGACTCGTAGGGTCATTTGGGAGTCAGCCTCTGCCAAGACCTTCGCACATATTGATTGCACTCTACATGCAACGTATGTGGACGTAAAATATGATTACCTGGGTGCGTCCTGTTCTCCAATCGAAGTGCGCTTGTCACCCAATAAGCCAGACCCAAGTCACTTCAGTAACCTCTATTCGTCGAATGTCAATCCTCACGATCCATGGAACACTCGCAACTTCACCTGCTTTGACAAGAGCTATTCCAACATACCCTCAAACTTTTTAATTGCGATGACCTCGGCCTTTCGTATGAATAGCGTCCGGGCTTTAGTCCCTCTTCTAGGGTTCATACTCTCTCCGAATGACACAACGGCTATTCCACCTGACGGCGTCTTTTACGATGATGTTACTAGTATCGGTAAACAAAAGTTTCAACAGAGACTCTCTCAGTTGTTCAATACTTTATTCCTCGCCGGTATCGAGCCGTCCGTTATTGTGGGTACTATGCTCGTGAGAGAAAAAGGACAATACTTCGCCACATCGAAACATACCACAGAGACGAGGATAACCGCAAAAACACTCGTGTACAACAAGGCGTGGTTTGCAAACATGCTACTGATCTGTCTTATTGTGTTGGTAATGTCTCTCTCAGGGGCAGTTCTTCGAGTTATAACGCTAGTGCCCGATGTTTTAGGAACATTGTCAATCATGACTTTGGATAATCGTTGCGAGAAGGATTTACAGAAGGCTTCAATGTTTGATGGCCTTGAGCGCTCTCGTTTACTTAAGAATGTGAGCATTAAGTTGGGAAATGTAAAGCAGGATAGCCCTTCAGGCCGTATTGGATTCGCAGCACCAGCGAACGAGAGGAAGTGGTTCAACTGCAAAGGAACAGGTATTACGAGTAGATAATTATTGCATCAAGTTGCCTTCATCCCTTCAACAACTCAAAAGCCTCCAACTACTAACACTCTTTCCACGAGGACCTTCTCATCGTGGTCTGCCTCGAAGCCGGTGTCGGGTTTCACATCATTTAAAGGGGTGGACATTGGGGGTTCAGAAGGGACGGCCATGGCTGCGTTACAGAGGATAAACAAGAATGGCAAATAAAGAGCTTGCTGCGAGGGGGTTAAGATGGCTACACCAGGAACTTGAACTCGTGGTGTCTGGAGAACGTGAACTAGATACCATGTCGAGAGCGTCTGCGTGTTCTTCTAATTCCTGAAGCCAGTCTCTGGCCCAAGCCACTAGGTTCAACACTCCAGCCGTATACCCCATGGAGAAGAATTAGTCGCGGGGATAATGCGGAGCAGCAATAAGGAAAACTGTTGGACAATCGATCTGTGCTGATCATGGCGCAAGCCTTGACGGTGTTAATCCGTAATTCCGTTATGCCGCTCGCGCCAGTCATGCTTATCCCGCTTTAAGTAAGCCCAACGTCGTATTCCGTTCTAAACTATTCTTGAAAAGCGGGACGGCAGCATCGGGATAGTGATAGTGATTGGTATATTCCAGTGCGGGCCATCGACCTTAGCCTCAGGAAACAAATAATACAAGTGCCAAAATAAACTCAGCAAAGAGTACCCTAAGCTTAGGCTAGATTTACCTAAAGTCTTTATCGCTTAGGGTTAATGTCCTGAGTTTCCTTTCCTCCCCTAGCTTAGGTACTGGTCATGCTGTGGGGCTAACTTGATTAGTGAGTACATACATCCATAAACCTCCACGTCCTTTGTCATGAAAACCCAGAATGATTCATGCTTCTGGCTTTCTCACCTCAATTTTTGGTTCAAGCACCCAAGCATATAACAATGGCTGATGCTACCGTTTATGATACTTCTCTGTTCAGAGACGCTTTCAGAACACAAGAAATTCGAGAGTGTTTCTCTGAACGCTCATATGTCTCAAAGTTGATCGAGGCGGAATGCGCCTTGGCTCAAGCTGAGGAAGACCAAGGTCTGATTCCTTCGGGAACTGCCAAAGTCATTCATGAGCATTCTGACGTATCCAAAGTCGATTGGCCTCTGCTTGCTAAGCGGGCAGAGGTCTTT
Source organism: Fusarium sp. NRRL 29148 (assembly GCA_013759095.1). Lineage (NCBI taxonomy): Eukaryota > Fungi > Ascomycota > Sordariomycetes > Hypocreales > Nectriaceae > Fusarium > Fusarium sp. NRRL 29148. The sequence goes on from JABSTL010000128.1 coordinate 4,723, forward strand.
GGCTATCCCATCCTTGGTCTAATTGAACAAATGGCTTTGGGTTCCTCATCAGCAATGTAAGTACACAACGACTTGTCTGAATCAGGCTGTGCGGCAGCGGATAAGAAAAGCCGGATGTATTCACTGGGGCGCTACATACAAGACATCATGGACTTGGCTTCGCAGCTACATATCAAAAGCGGTATCGTAATCGTGGAGCGCTACCTCAACGAAACAATCAGTATCCTTGAGTCCATGTCTTCCGAATACTGAGATACACCGATGGCGGGCCGAACACATCTACAACACGCTTTCCCTATCATCTTTGGTTACAAATGTGGTGTTTGGCTGTCTGGGCTCTGACGACTCGCCGAGCGTCTCCAACAAATCAAGGAACGGTGTCTTCTCGTGCAATTTGGTGGCGCTGCTGGTACTTTGGCTTCACTGGGCAGCTCAGATGATGGTATTCGAGTGCAAAAGAGGTTAGCCGTCATCTTGGGTCTCAAGGACCCGGTTATTACCTGGCACGTCGCTCGTGATGCCACTGTAGAAGATTGGGCAAGTTACGAAGCATCTGAGGACAGATCAGCTGGCGTCATTAGTCGATCCAACACAATACTTCAGTTGATGTCAATTGACGGTTGACGAACTTTCGAGACTAAGGGCCTCAAAGCTTCGAGACGGAAAACAGCATCACATAGCGTTATAATTTAGTATTACTGTATATATCTAAACTGGTATGCGAGATCCCCAGAAAGTGGCCTGTCTCACTGCTGCACCGAAGTCATAAACGCCAGTGCCCATCCCTTAGAAACCGAGATGGCACACAATACCTGGCTGGCCAAAGCTAAGCCAATCCAAATGTACCTTTGCTTACCCTACATTTTCTTCCCTCTCCCAGTACTTCCTTCATGCAGACCAGAGGACGAAGTCAAGAGACCAGGCAACTTGTTGTAGTTTAAGCTAAGGTACTACTCTGTCCAGTATTTATAGGCTCAAGATCCCCAGCCCCAGCATGCACCCCATAATTCTTTCAATGCTCTTGTACTACATCGTACTGTAAATCGTGAACATACACTATTCATAATTGCGTCCGCTGTCGCGTAACAACATAAAGATAGCAAGCTTGTCGACAAAATTCAATATGCCGTATGTATTAGTATATACCCATAAAGCCATTAATACTCATGGTGCCCAGTCAACGAGCTCTTCTAACATGCTATGAGCATGATAAAGAACTCTTTAACATGGGGGAAGCGATTGAGCATTTGAGGGCAAAACACGTCCGCTTCATCAGACGTCCCGGTCGCCTTGGAGAGAAGGATATGCATAATCATTGCTGGTATTGCTTTGATTGTGACTCTGGCCTCAAAGACCACTGCAGCTTTAATTCTGACAAAGCGATGTGGAGTCATCTGAAGACTAAGCATGACTTCATCGTGGATTATGATCCGAGCTTGTCGTGGGCTTAAGTCTTATATAATTTATCGCCAAACGTTTTATGTACATTATGGAGTTAGAAATGGGCTTGTTAGGAGATTTAAAATCCAGATTGTTTATGTCTCTTAGTAGACTATCCTCTTGTGACTAGTATGTGAAATAGTAGTCTCAGTTTTAATATAATATCTGATGTAATAAAAGCTAATCGGAGAATTAAACTCAAGTATCCTTAAGCAGCAGCATCAATCCATCGAGCAAAGCCATCTGAAGACGGTCTAACATGTACCAGCTCTTTCAACCTTCTCTTGTTAATCTTGTAACCAACGTAAGGATATTTCTCTACGAAAAATGCCCCACCAGAGAGCCTCTTGAACTTGCCCAGTTTCGTCTCAACATACCTCTCCAACTCTTTCGCCAGATTGTCCAAAGCTGAAGATCTTTCCTCAGTGTTCAGGTTGTGGCTTGGCGTGGCATCTGGCTGAAGGACAACGAATGCGGTGGGATGCTCTTGTTGAGTCTCTTGGTCGCGGATACCCACTACAACAGCTGTTGCAACGGCGGGGTGGTCGAAGAGAACAGCCTCAAACTCAGCTGCCGAAGCATGGGTACCGTAGCCATCACCGACACGAAGTAACTCTTTCAGTCGGTCAACGATGAAGACATTGGAGTTCTCATCGATGTATCCGACGTCACCGGAATGGAACCATCCGTCAGCGTCAAAGTCCTTATTAGCCTCGTCGTTGTCCTTGTAGCCGGCGAAGCGGGCAAGAGTGTTCCTCACAAGAATTTCGCCTTGCTCGTTGTGACCAAGATCCTTACCGGTCTCGATGTCGAGCACCCTGGCTTCGAATCCGTGAACAAGAGTGCCGCTTGATCCTGGTACCGAGGAAGCCTCGTCGACTTGGAGGGCGATAAGGAGAGTTTCTGTCGTTCCCCACTCGAGAGTAAGGCGAATACCATTGAACTTGTCTTGGACGGCATCCCGGATCTTTGTATGAACAGGAGCTCCGGCAGATAGAAGCCATTTGATGCTCTTGTAAGTGACCCCGACCTTCTCTGACTTTGCTATCTGGGCTGCGAGAGGCGGGGTGACGAAAAGGAAGGTGATAGCATACTTGTCAATCAGATGGAAGGTAGATTGATCGAAAGGCTGAGTAAGAATAATGACTGGAATTCCGAGGAGAATGTTCAGACCAAGGTTCAGCTTCGCATTGATTCCATAGGCGAAAGGCAGAGAGGAGAGCCAAACGTCTTTCTCTGCATCTGTGTCGGAGGGTACAGTCAGACGGGTTGTCAGGAGATTGGCAGCCCAGTGAGCATGAGTTGTGAGGAATGACTTGACATTGCCGGATGATCCACTTGTACGGTAAATGAAAGCATAGTGCTTCTCAGTTTCCTCGTGGGTGGACAGCCTGAATCCATTGAAGAGCTCATCTTCTCCGGCAAGCAGATCTTCGACGTTGCTGATTCCCTCAGAAGAATCGTCGAGACTAATCAGAGGAATACCATTGAACGCATCAGCTGCCGGCTTTGTGATAGATGCCAGCGTTGAGTCGGTTATGATCAGCTTGGCGTCAGCTTGTTCAAGTCTGGGGATAATTGCCAGAGCATCAAGTCCCTGCTGAACAGGAATTGGAGAGATTGTAGCTCCAGCTGCAAGTGCCGCAAAGAATGCGATGGGATAGTTTATCTCTCAGATGTTAGTCAATCAATTGCGTAGACGAGAGGGCAAGGTTAGCTCACAGAGTTGTTGGCAAGAAACGCAATCACATTATTAGGCTTGATTCCGTATTTTTTGACAAGAACGCTAGCCAGTCGCAAGCTCTTGTTCTCGAGTTGTTCCAAAGTCAGAGTCTCCCCGGTGTTGTGCACCTGGTATAGGACTTTGTCTTTGGGATACCTCTCTCGAGCAGTGTTGAAGATGAAGTTGAACACGTCCGTAGAGGGCGGGTCAACCTTGGGAAACTTTGACTCAAAGACCATTTTGGGGATAGCGAATATTGTAATTTGGGTTGACAATATGAGGGCTGTCCTCTTGACCTCAGATCAAGACATTAAGTATTCAAGATGCTGTAATCTCACACATCGACCGCCGGCTGGAGAGACATGTACCCCCCATCGAGGTCGACGATCTCGTCTTCCTAGCAAGAAAGCACATCAACAGAATTGCATGCCGACGGCATTCTCACTCGTTCCAACATACAAGTGAAATTGACGCAATCGCGATGCCAGCTTCCTATTCTCGTATTTTTCCAGCACGCTCCGAGCCCTGTAAGAGCTAATGCATATCACGCACCATCTCGAAACGGCTCGTGAAGATCAATTAGTCTGTTCTCGGATTAGCGTAAACCATGACGTGGCGGTTCGAGCATCACATAAGCAGGTCGTGTTCACAAATTCCGCGTTTACGCGACATAGGGGTCCTCGATGACGCGATCAGTCAGCGCAGTTTGGTCGGACTTGTATGGATATATGGGTTATATGCATAACCTTTGTCAAGGGTTCATGGCTACTTCGTTGTGACAATTGAGTGTACTCCTGCTGACGGAGTAGTTCAGGGGATTCTAACAAGGGTACCAGCTCCGATGCGGCCCGGATCGTCTCTGCAACCTGAGAGTCGACATGGCTAGTGAACGACAGTGGCATACACGACTTTCCAATTAAATCGGCAGATACTTACATGAGCCTCTTTTAGGTGGTAATTGGGCATACGTCTTGTAAAATGTTTCTTGTCTTGATCCATAAATCGATCATAGGTCTAAAATTAAAAGTTTTAACAAGGCTTGACAAATGCACCAGTGTCCAAGCCAAAACTACCAAGTTCTCATACAATTCTACTGTAACAAATTCCCTTTTGTTAAAAATCTCTGAAAATGGCGTCCAAAGAAACTGCCAGTCTCCCAGTCATTGACTTTGCCAAGATCATTGGCCCCTCAATCTCCCGTTCGCCAGGAGTCTTGGAAGACAGCATCAAAGAGAAGAAAAAACTCTTCGATGCCTTTGTCAACGTTGGATTTGTATACCTGGCAAACCACTCAATCCCTGACTTTGCACGAGAAAATCTCTTCTCCCACGCAAAGAAATTCTTTGCTCTGCCCGTATCAGAAAAGGCAAAGGTTGAGACGGGCGAGTCTAAGGGCTTCCATGGATGGTTTTCTCCTGCTCGAACTTCAGGAGATTCTCGTCATTCTGATCTCAAAGAGGCCTTTGATGTTGGGAAAGAGAACGACCCCACGAGGCCAAATCAGTGGCCTGAGAACTGGCCCGAGTTCCGCGATGACATGAACTTTTTCTTTGAGAAATGTCATGAGGTCCATCTTGTTCTCCTCCGTGTCCTGGCAGAGCAAGTCGGTGTGGAGGGGGACTTCTTTGAGCCTCATGTTAACGAAAAGGATCATTTCTTTCGCGTCATCTACTACCCCGAGACGACTCGAGCTGCCTTCAAAGACAGGGCCAGGGCATCGGCACACACAGACTATGGTACCCTTACCTTGCTCTTCAACGATGAGAGTGGGGGTCTGCAAGTGCGCCGAGTGGACGGGAAGTACATCGATGCTCCACCGATTCCCGGATGCGCCATAATCAACGGTAAGCTAGCGCGACCCTAGATTCCTTCATGCACCATAAAGGTGACTAACCAAGAATAGTTGGGGATCTGCTGTCCCGCTGGTTCAACGACATCCTCATCTCTACCGAGCACCGCGTTGTGGAGCCGGTTCCTAAGCCTGATGCCGACGGCGGCAACATTCCTGACATTATCCCGGCACGCTACTCCATTGCTTGGTTCGGCCATCCCAATCGGGAAGCGCTCGTTGAGCCGATTAAAGCTTGTTGCACTGCGTCGAACCCGCAGAAGTATGGCGCTGTTTACGCTGGAAAGCACGTGGTGGAGAAATTGGCGTATTTGCATAAAAACGGCCAAAACACCACGACCTGGACTGATGATATGCAACGTGAGACGTCTGAGGCTGTAGCCAATGCTCCGCTGCTCCAAGCAGGTAGTGCATGATCTTTAAGCGATATTTTAAATAGTCGTTCTTTAGTTAAATGGTTCAATGCTATCTCTGAAAGTCACAAGA